>JAWNKV010000750.1:0-89608 GCA_035041805.1 Amiota mariae
TATATAAGCAAGCTTCGTGCAAAATTTCAGCTCTATAGCTCAAAAACTGAGAGACTAGTTTGCATACTTACTGACAGAATAATACATATACTATTTTGGGTCTCCAATGTCTCCCTCTGCGTGTTACAAACTTCATGAAAAACTTATAAGTAATACTACTTACTGCGTGAAGAGTATAAAAATCGTTCCTGAGCGCAGATCGCTAACATTTCCAAATGACATCTAATTGTCTATACCACCTTGAAGACTAACTAGGATATAAGAAAAACATATTATTATACTTATATATAAATAAGTATATGCTCATACTCATCTACTTCTGTTTAGCGTTCGTCAAATATTTGGTTTCACCGTCGTTACCTAGTACAAATATATAATGACTATTGTGGATTGTAGCCAAGTAACACAGTGATTGTGGTAATTTGAAACGATAATCTTTGTCACTTGTAAATTCTATATAGTGTGCCACCAAGCTATTTAGATTACAACGTAATTCAATAAGTCGCAAAAGCCACACTTGATATGATCTCTGCTGTTGCGGATGCCATCTGTACGCGTGTTGTCTCTGTTGATGTTGAAGCCGATCTTTCGTTTTGTGTAGGTGCTGTGCAAGTATGACATTACAATTGGGGTAAAATGGAAACAATCATTCTCACGCTGTTCGTAATATTTGTTCAAAAACTTATTTCTTTTTTTTCGTTCTTCTAATGGTTTTAGTTAGGTAAACCTTGGTCGAAACATCGATTTTTTGATTTGTTATCTTATTCTGATGCACAATACGATATGGAAGACTCTCAGTGAACTCATCAACGGGAGAACACAGTTAACAAATTAAGGTCCTGACCCATAACTCCATCTTCCGTATGGCCAAGATCAAATCATTTGTGTACAAAAATAAATTGTAATTAATCATCACAATAGCGCAAAAGTACATTGTAAGTTCTTTTTACTGGAATTGTTGTTTCTTCCAGATTCAGATTTGGCTCCAAATCAAATAGCAATTTGAATTCACGTGTAGCTGAGATCTGCGCCAGTTGTTCCGTTATTATTATTGGCCATTTGTGAATGGGCCAATCATCGGAAATTATTTCTTTTATGCTGTTGTTTTGTGTTTGAACACAATTATTATGTTGTACGGCTGCAGCAATGTATCATGACCATTACTCTATTACTCACAATGTAAATGTTATGCAATCTCAAACAACAGCTGATTTATATAAATATGTATGAAAAAAGTTGCCAACCGATGACATCTTAAAGGTGCCTTTACACGGCGCAATGCAGTATCAAGCATTATCATTAATAAAATATTTATTTATTAAAGGCATGTACGAGTGCATTCCCTTACCATTGAATTTCGTACTAACTTTCGGTAACTAGATACACAAAACAAAAAACAGCTGTGAATTTGAAAATTTAAGAAAGTAATTATTGAAGAAAACTGTATTAAAAGTTGAATTATTAAAAAAAGGAAGTATGTATTTTTATTATCATGTAATAAATTGAATTGAAATAAGTTTTTAAATAGATAGGAAAGTCTGCCATCAAATTTAGTGTGCTAAACCTTTGAAAAAACACGCATTTAGTGTTGAATATAAAGTGAAAATTAGTGCTATGAAGTCAATTGCTTGCGCTTTGATCAGCTGTGTTGAGCCGGTGTGAATTATTATTGAAAATAAAATTATTAAAATAACATTAAAAATAGTGAATACCCAATGCAAAACACATAGAAAAATCAATAAAATAAAAAGTAAAGAACAAAACAGCAACTTTTCTTTTTTCATATAAATTTCAAATTTCAGGCAGTTAAATTATCACATTTATGAATTGAATAAACATAAATAAACAACATATGATAGTGTTGTGCAGCGTAAAAATTTAGAAAAAGAAGAGCATAAGTATATTCTTGTGAGAGAACCACATAACTGTAATCTACTGTTGCTACCTTGTTTTCTTGTGTCATGGCTCACAAAAATCTGACCATTCCAACAACAATTTCATGCGTTTTTGTTGTTAGAAACACGTACAAACTATTCAAAAGAGAAAAATGAGAACGGCAACGTTTTAGTTCGAACTGTCCAGTCTATACAAGTTAATGGTGCTTGATTCTCACGACTGCTGAATCGACTGACCTCCTATGCTGCCAGTGTCGCCACTCTTGCTGTTCCGTGCTGCTGCTGGTGTTGGTGACCGATAGTTACATATATATATAGATAGATACAGCTGTATAATTTATATGAAACCTTATTATTTATTAAATATAGAAGACAGATAATTAGAAGATATATCATTTAAAGATACTTATGTATCAGGTTAGGAAAACGAAGCATTTATTATTTATAGACAAGAAAAAACGTATAATTTGTATTTAAAACAAAAGCCATTTAGATAACTAATTCAGTAAAGGTTAAAAACATAAGTTTACATTTAATGCATTGTATAATTAACATTTTAACTTTATGTATATATAAGTGTATCCGTCAGTCCGTGGCGCTCGTCTGTATGTTTGTTTGTGATTTATTTTTACTGTTTGCCGGTATCGTCTAGATTGTAACTCTTCAATAAAGCATCAATTATTTTCAAATGTTCACGCATCCTTTTCAAATAAGTCTTTAGTAATCTGTAATCTTGACCAATTAATTGGCTGCGTGTTGGCACCCAAGTATAAATAATCTGAAAATTAATAAACAATTTCAAATTATTATTAATAAGAAGACCACTTAGCTTCCAGCTCTAATTATAAATTAACTTCAGTTTCATTAAAGATAATCTTTACTCAAGTTGTTCATATAAAAATGTTCAAAAATCGAAATCTAAATCAGAAAATTGCAGTGTGATTTTTAAAATTCCTAAAATTTTAAGTTCATTAAAAAAATATTCTAATTTTTTTGTAGATTGGGATATTAAGAAAAGAGAAATTAATTTTTTTTTTGTGCTGCACTTTAATAAGCGGCAAAAAATATGCCTTTCTCTTTTTAAATTATTTATTAATTCTGTGTCAACAAGTTAAAGTAGCTTATGTCGAAAATATATTGTCAATTTTGTGTAAAATGATTTCTGTTTGGTTTTATTTCATAATTTCAAGTTGTTACACATAAAAATTTGTAAATATATTTGTTTATAACAGTTTGACAATTGCATTTGTGAAAAAATCGTAGTTGTGCGATTTAATAGTGGTCAGAGTATGTATATAACTATATTTCTGTCATTTTTTTAAAAAATTCTTTAGTCGAAATACATGTTTTGAAGCGGTAAATAATAATAACGTTCAAACTCAATTTACCCAATTTTCGACATAAGCTACTTTGACTTGTTGACACAGATATGCAATAAATATTGGTAGAAATAATAGTCATTTATAAAACGTTTAAAAGCAGCTTTAAAGCGTTTGCTTAATATAAGCTCAATTCACCGTAATTGTACTTCGTACTATGAAACCATGGTACGGCTTAAGAGTACGCTCGTATGCATTTTGTAGATGTGGTTTGAGTGATTCATTTACTTGTGCATCATCATATATATTTTCGAAGAATATGTAAATCAATTGTAAGCCACGTTTTAGCCATAGCAAAGCACTTGAAACAGAATCATCAAGTTTTACATTCAGCATAATTAAATCATCTAGGTATTTAGATTTTTTAGGGTCCTTATTATACGACGAAAATAATTTCTGCAAAAACATATATGTACAAATATAAAGATTTATTTTATAAATTCTGCAATGTATTGTATAGATTAACTTACATTAATATTTCCGCTCATATCGCTTATTACTGGTGTAAAAAGTTTACCAAAGCTTTCTAATTTTATTAAATAGAATACAATTTAAATATTGAGAAATACATTTTTGTGTATATAAATAATTATTACCAATAACACTAACAATTTCTTTGGCTGCATCAAGAAAATCAATTGTTTCCAATTTGTTGTTTTCGGTTGCTGTGGGAAAACCTTTTAGGTTTATAAATTGTATGCGTGGAAGTGGTGCTTGCTGATATTGTTGCTCCATGCTTATTAAATTAGCTAAGGTCAATGCGTTGATTTCTTAATTTATTTTGATTTCATCACAAAATCAACCTGTTGTTGTTGTTGTAGTTGTGTGATGCGCATCTACAATAGCATAATGAAAAAAGTTAAATTGGGTACGCCTTAATGGCATACTCAAATAATTTTTTTTTATATCTTATCAATGCTGTAACTAGACTTTTTTTTAATATTCGCTGTAAAATGGAAATAGACAAAATATCACAAAGAAACCGTGGTTTCATAGCGAATGAACGAATTTTTGACATTGACTAATATTACCCAAACAAAACAAATAATAAATATGTATTATATTATATAGTTATGTGTGTGCATTAGAGAACTATGCGAATCCATTCATTTACCATTTAGTATAGTGACTCGTATTTTGTATGCATGAATATATACGAAACGGCTAATGAATGGATCCGTGCAGATCTATAATGTACACACATGTATCTATGTTTACAAAAAAAAAAAATTGTTAGTTTTGTTTTACCGAAAATTGCATACATATTAAACAAACAATTACACGCAACCGACGCACTCAACGTAGGTTTTAATACATTGTTTGTTTTGTGTCAGCTTCAGTAATCGGAAAATTCCGGTTGAAACATATCGCACCTTAACAACAAAAAGGGCGTAACTCAAAATTTTCAAATTTTGAACAAGCAATCTGTATACTCAATGATCATCCCCAACTCTGTAAAATCTGGTATTTTTATACTCTTCACGCAGTTGCTATGAAGTTAGTAACACACAGGAGACATCGTTGATCCCATAAAGTATATATATTTTTGATCTTGGCGACTAGACGAGTTGATCTAGCCATGTACGTCTGTGTGTCTGTATGTAAGCAATCTAGTCCTTCAGGTTTCCAGCTAGAGATCTGAAATTTTGCACGGAGCTTTCTTTTAATGTTCTTATTAGAACTCTTTTTTGTTTTTGTATTAACGACTTGAAATTTGGACACTATAAGTTTCCAACCCATATCCACAAACCATGTAAATTTCGAGATCGTCGGACCAAACTCAAAGTTCGTCTTCTTTTTACGGATTTTCTCAACGCTTTACAAAAAAAAATACCATTGTTTTTCTTTCTTATTATATAAGGTGCTTATCAAAATTATAAGACACTTCGAAAATTTTAGTTTTGCAAAACAAAAACAGTAGTAAAGATAAAAACAACTAAAATTAGTAGCCACCCAAAATTAGTAGCCACCTCGGCTTATTCCAACTTATTCCAACATCAAAAAATCGTTTTTTCTATCGAATTTATGAGGTTAGTTAATAAGGACGGCTCAAGCTTGTTCCATTCGCTTAAAATTGACTGTTTTAGTTCGAAAACATTGGGAAATTTTCTATTTTCTGCGTATATCCGCCGAACTTATACTCCCCAAATGTTTTCTATGGGGTTTAAGTCCGGCGAACAAGCTGCCCAGTCCAAAACATGCACAGAGCAGTTTTCTAAAAATGCCATTGTTTGGCGACTTGTGTGGATATGCGCGTTGTCCTGCATAAAAAAAGTGATTCTTCTCTGTTTTCCACTAGAAAAGGGAGCAGACTACTCTCCAGCACATTTATGTACGCTTCGCTGTTCATTCTTGAGCTCGTGAACTGTAATTCGTGCCAGATGTTTTAAATGCGTCCCACACCATTACCGACCCGCCACCAAAGTTTCTCTTAGAGAAAACAAGGGTTCCTTCCTCAGATCGCGCCAATAATAGCGAATCCCATCTGGCCCATCTAGATACAATTTTTTCTCATCGGAAAAAATTACCTGTTTTAAGGAACTCGCATAAAGATCATAAAAAGGATTCCAACTTAAAATGCGTTACTGAGTCCCAGTTTGTTGTCAAGTTACTTTGAGCAAAAAGGAGACGAGCTGCCTTATGACGCTTTTGCAGGCAGGGCACCTTCTTCAGCACCTCATATCTCGTCAGACAGAAAGTATCAGTTTCCTTCCCGTACTGCGTTTTTTACCATATTCTACTGGATTTTGCAAAAAAATTTGCAATAACATGGCGACTACGACCAATTTTTTTTTATACATGGCTCACATTGAAACCCGAACTTGAATATGCTTTAACTGAGTCCTTTTCTTGTCCAGTTAAAGGCCTTGATCGTGGCATTATATTTAAATTCGCTTAAAAACTTGTTTTTCCTATGACACTGTAATATTAAATTGCTACGCTCTCTTTAAATGTACTTTTTGATATGTGTCCTATAAATATGATATGCTTGCTGCTAGCCAAAAATGCAAGAATTTCTTTTCCAATGCTATGCTAAAAATAGAAATCGTACTGTTTTTTGCAGCTTATTCTTTGGGCAATCATTCGTGATTTTTATTTTTGTCAAAATATAAATTATACAGATTTGGCGAGACTTGGCAGTCGAATTGCCAATCTAAATATGTTCCTTAGTTTAAAAAAGTTTGATCCAATTTTTAAGCCATTTTTCACCGACTTGTTTACCAAATGAAAGTTATTCTGACCGAAAGTTTAAAATATAAGGAATATGGCAAGGAGGTATTACCTACTTGTTTATGTTCATGACTACCTGGCGAGTGGGTGTAAAGAAGTAACTTTAAAGACGTTACTGCACCGATCTGTTTACCAAACGATATATATCGGTTATGTGCCAGAAAACACCGAAGTTTTTTATTGCAGGTTGGAATATTCAGAATTGGTTGTTTTGCTTATTTCGACCATTTTACTTCAATGGAAAAGAGATTTGGGTAAAATGCAAATTTATGCCTTAAAACAACTAAAATGTTGAATTCTTTAAATGCAGTTTAGCGAGAAAAACAATAAACTACAGTTCTTGGTACTTTTTTTCCTTAAATAAGAGAGAATTTATCCAAATCGCCTGTAAAAAATTAGGCGATTTCAAAACTAAAGAAAAATAAACGAAATATTCAAAAACATCCAAACTGCTCGCATTTAAATTTTAATATTTTCGAAGATTCAAAATTGTCTTTAATTCAATTAATTTATATGATAAAATAAACTAAAAGTTAATAATAAAGCTGAGATGTTTTAAAAATGCGTAGAAAGTGATAAGTTCAATGAAAAGTTTTAATAATTGGTGAAAGTTTGCATTGGCGACTGAGGTAATTTTATAATGCAATTGGGAAAAAAAAGCAAAGCTATGAGTTGTGTGACATTTAATTATGACAATGGACAAATTTTTTTTTGCATTTAATTGCAGATAAGTCCAAACATGAAAGTGTAATTGAAGAGGAAAAAGGAAGAGACAGTAAGTCCAAATCCATTAAATTTAAAGAGGGTAAAGTAAGAGACAGAAAGCCGAAATCCATTAAATTGGAAGAGAGGAACAGGAAGTGGCAAGAATTGGAATTACATTGGTAAGAAAAGGAATATCAATTGAAAGTTTGGCTACTACTAAGTATGTGCATTAAATTGCTTAACAGGAAAAATACATTAAATTGCTGCATCAAATTTGAGCTTGTAGCCAGGAAATGGAGACAAAAATTCCACAATTTCTTTGCAATGCCATAGAAAAGGCGCTTCTGCGTTCAAAGTGGGAAAGATGGTTTCGCTCATTTTCAATTTATCTGAATGCAGAAGATACCAAAAAGGCAAGGAAAAAGAAAAATAAATTGTTATATTTGGGTGGTACGCAACTTCAGGAAGCAGAGTACAGTATTCCCGGAACACTCGTGGAACAGCAGACGACAGAAGTGAGAGACAAGAGACAAGTTGTTCGCAGACCTGTGATGTTGTTTACTATTTCTTGTTATACTTTACAATATTATCAATAACTTTGTTAGCAAAAAACATCATTATTATTACATTTATATACCCAAATACTTTAACTTTAACATTTCCAGGGCTGATAGCACATTTATTTGACACACGGACACGTATAAAAATAATTGAACACCATTAATACTGCTCACTGCTTAAATTGTACACTCAGTTTCCTTCTTATGAAACTTATGTGATACCCCTGGATTTAAGTCACAGACTAGCCTTTTTGACATCGAACTCAGTGAGGTTTTTCGAAAGATCTTAGCACACTCCTCCAAAATTAACATACTAAACAAGTAAAAAGAAGATTAACTTTGGCAATTCCAAAGTTGTAATGCTCTTCACATACCTATTATATCTTCCGATTATTGTTTTATGTTCATATTTTGTGTGGGAGGTACCTCTCCTAGTGGTCCGAGGATCTTGAAATTTACATACTTGGTGGATATGGGTCAGACACTTAAAGTGTCCAAATTTCAGTTCCCTATTTTACTAAAACAAGAAAGTTTTTCTCATAAGAATATGATCTGATTTGGATCTGGGTTTGTATGGGAAGTGGTTTAATTCGTCTGATTCCAACAAATATGTTGCGTATATAAGCAAGCTTCGTGCAAAATTTCAGCTCTATAGCTCAAAAACTGAGAGACTAGTTTGCATACTTACTGACAGAATAATACATATACTATTTTGGGTCTCCAATGTCTCCCTCTGCGTGTTACAAACTTCATGAAAAACTTATAAGTAATACTACTTACTGCGTGAAGAGTATAAAAATCGTTCCTGAGCGCAGATCGCTAACATTTCCAAATGACATCTAATTGTCTATACCACCTTGAAGACTAACTAGGATATAAGAAAAACATATTATTATACTTATATATAAATAAGTGTATGCTCATACTCATCTACTTCTGTTTAGCGTTCGTCAAATATTTGGTTTCACCGTCGTTACCTAGTACAAATATATAATGACTATTGTGGATTGTAGCCAAGTAACACAGTGATTGTGGTAATTTGAAACGATAATCTTTGTCACTTGTAAATTCTATATAGTGTGCCACCAAGCTATTTAGATTACAACGTAATTCAATAAGTCGCAAAAGCCACACTTGATATGATCTCTGCTGTTGCGGATGCCATCTGTACGCGTGTTGTCTCTGTTGATGTTGAAGCCGATCTTTCGTTTTGTGTAGGTGCTGTGCAAGTATGACATTACAATTGGGGTAAAATAGAAACAATCATTCTCACGCTGTTCGTAATATTTGTTCAAAAACTTATTCCTTTTTTTTCGTTCTTCTAATGGTTTTAGTTAGGTAAACCTTGGTCGAAACATCGATTTTTTGATTTGTTATCTTATTCTGATGCACAATACGATATGGAAGACTCTCAGTGAACTCATCAACGGGAGAACACAGTTAAAAAATTAAGGTCCTGTCCCATAACTCCATCTTCCGTATAGCCAAGATCAAATCATTTGTATACAAAAATAAATTGTAATTAATCATCACAATAGCGCAAAAGTACATTGTAAGTTCTTTTTACTGGAATTGTCGTTTCTTCCAGATTCAGATTTGGCTCCAAATCAAATAGCAATTTGAATTCACGTGTGGCTGAGATCTGCGCCAGTTGTTCCGTTATTATTATTGGCCATTTGTGAATGGGCCAATCATCGGAAATTATTTCTTTTATGCTGTTGTTTTGTGTTTGAACACAATTATTATGTTGTACGGCTGCAGCAATGTATCATGACCATTACTCTATTACTCACAATGTAAATGTTATGCAATCCCAAACAACAGCTGATTTATATAAATATGTATGAAAAAAGTTGCCAACCGATGACATCTCAAAGGTGCCTTTACACGGCGCAATGCAGTATCAAGCATTATCATTAATAAAATATTTATTTATTAAAGGCATGTACGAGTGCATTCCCTTACCATTGAATTTCGTACTAACTTTCGGTAACTAGATACACAAAACAAAAAACAGCTGTGAATTTGAAAATTTAAGAAAGTAATTATTGAAGAAAACTGTATTAAAAGTTGAATTATTAAAAAAAGGAAGTATGTATTTTTATTATCATGTAATAAATTGAATTGAAATAAGTTTTTAAATAGATAGGAAGGTCTGCCAGCAAATTTAACATAAATACTTGCAAAGAAATTGCCATTTACCATGTCACCACAGTCACAACCAATTCACCAAAAGAAATTCACCACGCGATCAATCTTTTCTTTTGGTTCACAAACAGCTGTTTTTTGGCGCACAAACCAATTCTTTTTCCATTTACTGTTTTCTGTTGATGTTGAAGTTGTTCAACTTTTTACGTTGCTGCGTTCACGAGCAAGCTATGTAACTCGGTCCATACGATTTCATACATTTCAACTTTTTTTTTTGACGCACGAATGGAGCAAAAGCTGATTTGCTAGAAAACGTCGTTTGTGTATCTCCACCTAAAAGACTACTAAGTATCTATATCTAAAATTACTAGTGTTAACTTAAATTTTTGTAAGCTTATCATTGAGGTGCTGTTTGTTTTAATTTAAATATGGCTGCATATATAAACATTCAGAACAGCAGACTATTTTCATTAATTAATTTTTAATACAAGGCATTCTCTTTTGCCACCCTCACTGATGATACTTGTGACTTCTTAATCTTAAATATAATTTTATAACTTAGGTGTTCAATATCGCACTATTTTTCCGCTCATAAGGGCGTTAGAGAGCAAAACAAACTGCTTCACCATAAGTCTTGCTATAAATTTATAAGAAAAATATTTTTAAACAGTGGCAATTCTCAAAAAGATTCTGTAAGCTGATTTTGCAGCCGTATCCAGTATTAGCCATGTAGTACTAGCAAAGATTAATTCACACTTTTAATAGTTTAATCTTTTCAGAATAGCTAGACACTTTTTGTAGTTTAAACTTATCAGCGTAGGTAATACTGATAAGCGAAATCTAGTGCTAGTGCTCAGTGTTATAAAGTATGTACTAGTATAAACTACATTTTTATTCACTCGGCCCATGATCAATTTTCTTGCTTTCATCATCAACATCATTTGGCACTTCAGCTCTTTGTGAGCTTTGGCCTGCTGTACGTAACGCCTCCATGTTACTCGATCTTTCGCAGCCGTTTTCCAGTCATCCATCCTTAGTTTCGTTAGGTCTTCGTTTATCTCATCTATCCATCTTGATTATGGTCTTCCTCTCGTTCTGTTTGTGTATGACCTCGCATCCAGCACTTTTTTTTGAGCGCTTGTGTCGTCCATTCTAGCTACATGGCCTAGCCATCTTATCCGTTGCGCTTTAATAAACCGTATAACGTTTTCGCCTTGAATTAGTTTCTGAAGTTCGTCATTCCATCTGATTCTCCATTCATCAGGTTCAATATTTATCGCGCCGAAGATTTTTCGGAGAATTTTTCTTTCAAAAATCAGTAGTTTCGTTTTCCTTTCCTCATTCAACGTCCATGTCTCGGCTCCGTAGCACATGACAGGTCGTACTACTGTCTTATATAGTGTCAGTTTGCAGGCTCTGTTAAGCAGTTTTGATTTAAATAATTTTAAAGACGATGCGAACGACCTGTTTGCTGCCTGTATCCTTTCGTCAATTGTAGCGCTCATGGCGTTGTCTGATGCCAGGCTATAGTCAAGATATGTAAATGAATTTACTGCTTCGAATTCGTATTTGCCAAGCTTAATTGATTTTGCTGTTGGTTTGTCTTTCGCTCTAGACATAAGCATGTATTTAGTTTTTTCTTCGTTAATTTTTAGTCCAATTCTTGCTGCTGCAGTTTCAATCTCAGAAAGGATAGATATTAGCGCGTTTTTATTTTTACTTGCAATTACTATGTCATCAGCATATGCATATATTTGAGTGGTTCTCTTTAGTATATGTGCAGTCCGTTTGGTGTCGCATACTTCGTCTATTGAACAGCACAATAATAAAATCGTTGAGGAGAGTGTATCGCCTTAGCTCACGCCGGTGCGTATCGAAAATGCTGCCGACGTGCTGTCTTGCACCATCACTTTGGATTCCGTGTTTTTCAAAGTTATCATTATTATTTTCATCAGCTTTTCTGGGATTCCGCATCTTTTAAATATATCAGGAATCGTTGATCTATTTATAGTGTCAAACGCTTGTTTGAAATCAATGAATAGTAAATGTAAGTCAATGTTGTATTCGTAGCATTTTTCCATTGATTGTTTGATAGCGAAGATCTGATCAGACGTTGATTTACCTGGTCGGAAACCGCATTGATATTCGGGTAGTACTTTTTCCGCATATTCTATGAGTTTGTTGTTTAGTACTCTTGCAAGAATCTCATACGTCGTGTTAAGGAGAGAGATGCCGCGGTAGTTTTTGCAGATTGCTTTATCACCTTTTTTATGAATCGGTATTATGAGCGCCGTATTCCAGTCGTTAGGCAAGATTTCCTGCTCCCAAATCAGCGTTATTAGGTGTTGTATTCTTTCTATATATTTTCCACTGGCATTTTTTAATAATTCGGCGGTTATATTAGTTTGGTACAAAAATAATGGGCGTTTCCATATTGTTTATTTTTATGCATGAATTTCTGAATAAATTTTTTAATGAATGTGGTCATGCAATATGTCGTTTTAAAGCGCGTTTTTCGCTCTATCTTTTACACTAATTATCTTTTTATTATCGTCATACGTTTCTGATGTCAGACCACTTTTTGTGATGCTATCAAAAAAAGAAATTCGATTTATTTTGCTTCACGAGTTCAAACTTGGCCACAATGCTGCGGAGACGACACGAAATATCAATAAAGCATGGGGCGAGGATATTGCTTCCGAACGTACCACACGTAGATGGTTTGAAAAATTTCGCGCAGGTGATACCAGCCTTGAAAATAAAGAGGGTCGCGGCCGCCCATCTGAGGTTGACAATGACGAATTGAAAGACTTAATCGAAGCCGATCCTCGCAAAACCACACGAGAAGTCGCACAAGAACTCAACGTCGATCACTCAACAGTCGTACGCCATCTGAAGCAAATAGGGAAGTCAAAAAAACTCGATAAATGGGTGCCGCATGAATTGAACGAAAATCAAAAAATTCGTCGTTTTGAGGTGTCATCGTCTCTTCTTCAGCGCAACAAAAATGACCCGTTTCTCGACCGAATCGTAACGTGCGATGAAAAATGGATCTTCTACGACAACCGGCGACGTTCCGCGCAGTGGTTGGACAGCGACGAGGCTCCACAACACTTCCCGAAGCCGAAACTGCACTAAAAGAAGATTATGGTTACTGTTTGGTGGTCAGCAGCCGGTCTCATCCATCACAGCTTTCTGAATCCAGGCGAAACGATCACGGCAGAGAAGTACTGCCAACAAATCGACGAAATGCACCAGAAGCTTGGACGTATGTGCCCGAGATTGGTCAATATGAAGGGACCAATCCTGCTCCATGACAACGCTCGACCGCACGTCGCACAAATGACATTGCAGAAGTTGAACGAATTGGGTTACGAGACTCTACCTCATCCGCCATATTCACCGGACCGCTCACCCACTGACTACCATTTTTTCAAACACCTCGACAATTTCCTGCGCGAGAAATGCTTCAAAAATCAAGACGACTCCAAAAACGCCTTCAACGCCTTCAACGCTTTCATCGCCTTCAGAACTCCGGACTTTTATGCTACCGGCATAAATAAACTTGTTTCTCGTTAGCAAAAATGTATTGATTGTAATGGTTTTTATTTCGATTAATAATTTATTCTGAGCTGAGTGACGTTCATTTAAAGTAGCTGTTTGAAAACGGCCATTATTTTTGCACCAACGTAATATTATCCTCTCCTGGCGACTTGTGGTTTTTCATTTGATTTATTGCGTCTTGAAGTTCGTCTAGCGTTGGTGGCTGCATATATTGTGAATCTTCAGTGATGTTTTGTTCTTTAATTAGGTTGTGTTCTTAAACGCTCTTTTCTACGTTCTCGACATTTAGTAGTTCATTAAAGTGCTCAGCCCATCGCTCTACAATCTTTTGTTGGTCGGTAATTATTTCACCATTTTTTGATTTACAGCTGCTTGTGCGAGGTTGGAAACCACGTTTTTCCGATTTAATTTGGTTGTAGAATTTTCGGGTATTATTGTGGGTAAAATTTTCGCAAATGCTTTCCAAGTTACTTTTCAACGATTCGCGTTTTTTCTTCAGGCACATTTTCGTAGCAGTCCTTCTCTTCTCAATGTAAATTTCTTTAGCGGCTCTGGTCTTTTTTTCAAGCCAGCTTTTTCTTGCTTGGTTTTTAACTGCTATTGCATTCCTACACTCACCATTAAACCAGTCTGAGTTTTTATTCTTTGTTTCGCTTCCGACGGTGTTTTCTGCTACAGTTGTGATTGCTTCTTTCAAGATTTCCCACTCCTCTTCTATGCTTTTTGAGATGCCAACTTTAGAAATTTTGTTGTCTAATTCATTTTGGAAGTCTCTTTTGACTTTCGTGTCTGCCAATTTGTCAGTGTTCCACTTTTTCCTTTTCGGTCCTTTGACTTCGTTAACGTTGGACAGCTTATGTCGCAGCTGCACTCTTACTAAAAAGTGGTCACTGTCTCAATTTGGCCCTCTGAGGCTTCGTACATTAGTTATGTTGTTTTTTCTCCTTTTGCATATCAGGGCGTGGTCAATTTGATTCGTGCTATCATGTCCAAGATTCCAATCATTACTCCTTTTTCTGTTCCTGTGGTCGTCAACATTTACGAGTTCTTTCCGAGGCTTCTGTTTAGCTTCCATGACAATTGTTTTCAACGAGTGGGTTGTCAGCCCTACGTCGTCTGTTGGGGTTTTACCGCCCATACTCGATCGTCAGAGCCTCTTTTGTTATCGACAGGATGTACCGACGTATAGGTGAGGTTGACAATTGAATAGGAGAGGCTCTATAATCGCATCACTATTCCATATACATCCCTTCTTGCTTTCATAATTTCTCTAATTTTTAAGAGCTCAAACTCCACACTTTAATCACTTTCTGGGAATAATGGAAAATTAAATTGTCAATTGTGAGCTGCTCTGCTTTGATATTGCTCATTTTTGAACAAAGAAGTTGACTGTTTTGCTAAAATTGTATATTATGCATATTATATTCAATGATATGAATTATATATATGTATTCTATTATTTCTAGCCTAGTACAACGGAAAATCTTGAAATTTACAGTCAAAATACTCGAAACGCCAAAAATATATTATTCGAATATTTAATTGTGGTAAGCCCGGCATGACTAAATTATAATTACATATACTTATGTATAACAAAATTACATTTCAGTAGTAATACTAATAATTTGTGCCAGAAATCACTTTCTCCTCATGTCCAACCTGAATTGCAATTCTCGGTGTGCCAGAAATCTCTTTTGTCGCTTTTGACATCACCTAATTTTTTAGAGGCGATTTGGTTAAATTCACCTTTATCTGAAATTAAAAAGAAAAAAAAAATTAAAAAAAACAAGAATGGTAGCTTATTGTTTTCCTCGGTAATCTGCAATTTAAGGAATTCCACATTTCAGTTGTTTTTAAGCATAAATTTGCATTTTATACTACATTCACAGTGCGAGTTCTTTTGCGAGTTCTTGCGAGTTCGCGGGAGAACAGCTGTTTTTTGTTTTGTTTGTACATACAAATAGAACGTTGTTGCTAATTGTGAGAAATTAAAATGGAAATTGTGCGAGAAATACATGGTTGAGAACAAATTGCATAGTATGCAAATAATTCTTGCAGCAGCCTTATTTTATTAATATTTGAAAAAAAAATTACAATTTAAAATATTCTTCAAATTGTTTTGTGCATAATCAGCTGTTTAATGTCGAGAATGACCAAAAACTGCCGCAGAGTGACCAATATCATTACCGAGTTCTTTGCGAGTTCCTCGACGAACTCGAGTTCAAATTTACTACAACAACAACAAATTTCAGTAATTTTCCCTGTAGTTGTTGTAGATTTGAACTCGAATTCGTGCGAGTTCGTCGATGAACTCGAGTTCAGCTCAGTGTGAATACACTATTACCCGAATCTCTTTTCCAACAAAGAAAAACGAAACAATCTAAAACAACAACTTGCTCGCATTTAAATTTTAATAGTTTCCACCCCCCGGATTAACACTAGTGCAACAGGATTTTAATGATTTATTCCTCAATCTTGGCCCAAAATTCCTGAAAGGGGGAGATTGGAATGCAAAACATCGAATGTGGGACTCAAGGATTGCCACGCCAAGAGAAAAAGAACTATTTAACTCAATCGTCAACAGCAGAAGAGAGTTACTGGTCACTGGAGCGCCAACCTTGTATCCTTATGACAATCAGAGATGTCCGGATGTCGTCGATTTCGCAGTATTCTGTGGTATTCTCCCAAACTGGCTAGCAATCAGGGAGAGCCCAGACCTCAGCTCCGATCACATTCCTTTTATTGCGGAATTGTGTGTTGCAGCTGACACCTACAAAGCAAGAACGAGACTGCTTCGCAGACATGCAAATATTGCCCAGCGGATGACATCAATAATGCAGTGGAAATCTTTACACGCAAACTATACGAAGGTGCTGAATACGCCACCTCACGACAACTGCCTTGCCATGCCAGACAGCCTCTGGCACATTTAAAACCAGATGTTCTGTAGCTGGTGAGGTACAAGCACAGTTTGCGTCAGCGCTTTATGCGCAGCAGAAACGAGCGAGATAAAATTGCCTGGAGGAGGACTGCCAAGGAGCTAAAACAAAATATAGCGGAGATGCGTTAAACAGCAACCGCACAGACAACTTGCTGATGCCAATGATGTAAGTGAAACCGCCGAAACCACCTCGGGGAATGTACTGGATGTAAGTCCCATCAGACACGTCACTCCTGCAGAAGTCGAAATGCACATAAAAAATTTGCAAATTAAAAAGTCCCCTGGTTTTGACAAGATTGACACGAAGGTGGCCAAGTCCCTTCCCTACAAATAAGTGTTGTTCCTGGTGATGTTGTTCAATGCCATGCTGAGGGTTTGCCATTTTCCCAGTCAGTGGAAGTGTACTGTAGTAATCATGATCCCGAAACCTAGCAAGCCGGAGAACCTTGTCGCATCATACAGACCGATAAGCCTACTTCCGACATTCTCCAAAACATTCGAGAGAATAAATTTGTGTAGAGTGTTGGAGGTGGGGGCGTCCAGAATGCCATCCCGAACCATCAGTTTTTCTTTAGAGCTCAACATGGTACACCAGAACAATTGCATAGAGTTGTCCACCACATTCTAAGTGCGTTTGAAACAAAAATGTATTGATCTGCTGTGTTCTTGGACGTCATGCAAGCCTTCGACAGGGTATGGATGGAGACAGACTAATAAGGCTTCTTCTAGGTAAGCAATATCTCCTGCTCAAGAGCTACTTGACGGATAGAGCTTTCCTCATAAGAGTTCGTGATGCAGACTCTGGCATAAAGCGCATCAAGGCTGGTGTTCCTCAGGGCAGTGTTCTTGCGCCAGTTCTTTAAAAATTATAATTTATTGGTAGCAACTTATACAGATGACACCGCCACACTCGCGAACTCAACTTCCTCCATTGAAGCTGCGGAAATTACCCAAAGCTATTTCCAGCGGATTGAAATATCGGCCAAGCGATGGAACATTGGTATAAATCCCCTCAAATCCGTTAACTGCACGTACACATTGAGGCGTGGCGCTTGCCCAATTATTTCGTATGACTCTAGAATCATTCCTCAGGTGGATTACATTCGATACCTAGGTCTGATCCTAGACAAGCGCCTTACTTGGCGTACTCATGTGAAGAGAGTCACTCATGCTGTTGTCACAAGATGAAGAAATTGGACTGGCTACTGCGAGCGAAAAGTAAACTGTCACTAAACAACAAGTTGACGATTTATAAACAAGTTGTGCCCCAGTTTGGCGATACGGCATTCAAATATGGGGGACTGCGGCACCATATATCATCAACAAGATGCAAGCAACTCAAAACAAAGCCCTACGACGCATAACTGGTGCACCATGGTATGTTCGAAACACCATACCACACCGTGACCTTAAGATGCCTACGGAGATTGAGGAAATACATTTTTTCAGCAGCCGATACAATGATTCTTTGCTAAAGATTGATTTGATTTGTTATCTTATTCTGATGCACAATACGATATGGAAGACTCTCAGTGAACTCATCAACGGGAGTACACAGTTAAAAAATTAAGGTCCTAACCCATATCTCCATCTTCCGTATGGCCAAGATTAAAGCCGTGTCAAATATCATGACAGACAGCACCTAACGCGACAGGTCCACACTTTTGGTACTGATCACCGATTTCATTTAGAAAACGTGGCCACGCGTAAAAATATCCACTGCCAAAGAGCTCCAAGCCACCACCACCAAAAGCTGCGTTACCTTTTAAATAGTATCGTATATTTGCATAGGAATAATCACCGCATCCATCGAACTGAGTATGACAATTGTAAACAAAAATAAATTGTAATTAATCATCACAATAGCGCAAAAGTAAATTATAAGTTCTTTTTACTGGAATTGTCGTTTCTTCCAGATTCAGATTTGGCTCCAAATCAAATATCAATTTGAATTCACGTGTAGCTGAGATCTGTGCCAGTCATCGGAATTTATTACTTTTATGCTGAGTGTCGCTCGAAGTTGTTGTTTTGTGTTTGAACACAATTATTAACAGAAGGCTTGCTGCACCACTTTAAACACAAGTTTACGGCTGCAGCAATGTGTTTTGACCATTACTCTATTAGTTCACAATGTTAATGTTATACAATCTCAAACAACAGCTGATTTATTAAATATGTATGCAAAAAATTGGCAACCGGTTACATCTTAACCCTTTCAGGACCATAAGGATATGGAGGCTAATTTAATCATTTTAGCTATTTAGAATGATCCATAGAGCATTAAAAAACATATTTTATTAAAAAAAAAAATGTTAACGGTTTATCTGGAATTTGTTGGACAAATACGTCCCTATGGTCGCTAAGGGTTACTTTCTGCGCCAGCAACTTTAGCATTATGTTTTTAGGTTTACACGTTTAATGTTTTTATCAACTGGTGCTGTTTTTGGAAGATGTTTTCGGTTAGTTCGATCAGTTCCACACGCTTTGGTTTTCTGTTCAATCAATTTATATTGTAGAAATGGTGAATTGAAGAAGATGTCAATATAAATTACACATCCCAACCCCTCCAGCTTTTGCGTAAGCTGAAGTACTACCGTTTCATCTAATCCATACTATACATAGTCCCGGAAGTTCGTTTGCCTGTATATAGGTCAAATTCAAACAGTAACCTGTTGCCGCATCACATCTGCACCATAAGTTGAAGCCCCATTTGACGGGCTTATTTATTATATATTGCTTCATTACATTATGCCCTTTGAATTTGATATGCTCGTCAATAGATTGTTTCTTTGTATTATATTCGTATGTTCTATCATTGGCCGAACTTTATATGCTCTGTCATAATCAGGACTATTTGTGTCTCTTACTTCTTCGTAGTTACAAAAATGTAGGTTCTTGCGTATTTCTTCGAATAAATTCCTTGGCATAACATTTGATATGAAAGGTACCGCCATATCTGGTTCTGTAATCCAATTATCTCTCAATGATGGCAAGGTATGATAGCCCATGATCAAATCCATACCTAAAAATGCTCCATTTCTTCTATTTCAATGGTAAATTCACGACCGTTCTGATGAGCGTATCGTACTAACTCTGTTACTATACTATATACTGCACTAAAATATCAAAATTAGTTGTTGAGCAGAATATATCAAAAGGAGTCAATATATCAGCTTCAACATCTTTACAGATTTGTACTTTTCCGAATTCATATGCCGAATCTCGAAAAACATTTGGGAGGTATGTTCTCTGTGTCCACTTGAAAACTGGTTGTTGGTTGCATTTTGAGTCGGTAACGGGATCTACTGTAGATGCTGAAGGTTTAGCTGACAGTCTTGTTGACTCCTGAAGTGGATGTGTCGCATCTTCAATCTCGACATCAGAAACCCCTTGGTCATAGTCCTGTGTCAGAAGCCATTGGTCTTCTTCGTCAAGAAGTAAATCACTTTCATCGTCACTATTGTCAGCCATCAAAATCTGGAGGACTTCGTCTTCTGTAAGTTTAAAAAGTCCATGTCCCTTACGAAAAATTGTCTGCAAATAGAACAACACAATAAGCTAACAATTTTTCATAATTAGTATCTCTTTTCGACCATAAGGACACCGGCGTCCCAATTTGTTTTCAATGATTTATCAATATGCGCAACATGAATAATGGTCTAATAAATGTATAGATTAACAATTTAATTACGTGACTTTCAAATATTATTAGATAAGAAAATAACATGCATAAGCTTCTGATGTATTTATAGTAGTTAACTATTGGCTTGGGACACATGTGTCCCTGTGGTCATCAAAGGGTTAAAGGTGCATTTACACGTCGAAATGCAGTATTAAGCATTATCATTAATAAAATATTTACATATTTATTAAAGACCTGTACGATTGCACTCTCTTACCATTAAATTTCGTACTAACTTTCGGCAACTAGATACACGAAACAATGGGCCATGTAATTAAAAATGTAATTCGAGCTAGAACTAGCAAGTTTTAAGTTGAAACTAATTTTGAGGTGAATACAAATTTCGCAGAACTCTGATTTGATATTGCTCATTTTTGAACAAAGAAGTTGACTATTTCGCGAAAGTTGTGTATTATGCATATAATATTCAATGATATGAATAATATAAATATATGTATTCTATTATTTCTAGCCTAATACAACGGAAAATCTTGAAATTTACATTTGGGATAATAAATGTCTACAAGTAAAGAAACCCGAATTATTTTATGCAGTCAAAATACACGAATATCGCACTATAACTACAAAAGGCCACTAACTCAAAATTTTCAATTTTTGAGTTTTTGTTAAAAATCCCTAACCACTGTAAAAATCCGTTATTTTTTCTCTACGCTTTGCCCAAAAAAAAAAAAAATCCCGTTACGACTCTTTTTCTTGTTTTGTGAGTAGAAGCTACTCACAATCAAGTAAAGAGTAATATTTTTAGTTGCGACCAGTGTCCCAACAAAGCTGAACGCTACTATTGCGCATAAAGTATATTATTTTGTTTTGTTATAGGTCAATTAGAAGAATGTGAAAAAAAATTTTTGGAAAATCCACCGGGCAAGAGCGAAAATTTCTATTTTTTGTACTAAAATCTGAATAAATACTTTCTTTCAAAGCGTATTGCTTGAGAAAGGTCTGCCCTATTTGGCTGATTTTTATTTTATTATGTTCGTTATAGTATCAAACCCAGTGAGGTTTTTCGAAAGATTTAAGGCCCACTAGTAACAAGTAAAAAGAAGATTAACTTTGGCTATTCCAAAGTTGTAATGCTCTTCACATACCTATTATATCTTCTGATTATTGTTCTATGTTCATGTTTTGCATGGGAGGTACTCCTCCTAGTGTTCCGAGGGTCTTGAAATTTACATAGTTGGTGGATATGGGTCAGACACTTAAAGTGTCCAAATTTCAGTTCCATATTTTACTAAAACAAGAAAGTTTTTCTTATAAGAATATAATCTGATTTGAATCTGGGTTTCTATGGGAAGTGGTTTAATTCGTCTGATTCCAACAAATATGTTGCGTATATAAGAAAGCTTCGTGCAAAATTTCAGCTCTATAGCTCAAAAACTGAGACTAGTTTGCATACATACAGACAGAATAATATATATACTTTTTGGGGTCTCCAATGTCTCCTTCTGCGTGTTACAAACTTCATGAAAAGCTTATAAGTAATACTATTCACTACGTGAAGAGTATAAAAATCGTTCCAGAGCGCAGATCACTAACATTTCCAGTCGACTCGCAAATGATCTCTAATTGTCAATACCATCTTGAATACTAACTAGGATATAAGAAAAACATATTACTTATATATAAATATGAATATGTACATACATATCTACTTCTGTTAAGCGTTCGTCAAATATTTGGTTTCAACGTCGTTAGCAAATATATAATGACTATTGTGGATTGTAGCCAAGTAACACAGTGATTGTGGTAATTTGAAACGATAATCTTTGTCACTTGTAAATTCTATATAGTGTGGCACCAAGCTCTTTAGTTTACAACGTTATTCAATAAGTCGCAAAAGCCACACTTGATATGATCTCTGTTGTTGCGGATGACAACTGTACGCGTGCTGTCTCTGTTGATGTTGAAGCTGATCTTTCGTTTTGTGTAGGTCCAAATTGATCAACACGTATCCACTTGTGCTGTGCAAGTATGACAGCACAATTGCGTGTAAAATAGAAACAATCGTTCTCACGCTGTTCGTAATATTTGGTCAAAAACTTATTTCTCGAACGTTCTTCTAATGGTGTTAATTGGGTAAACTTTGGTCGAACTTTGGGAGTACACAGTTAAAAAATTAAGGTCCTGCAATTTGAATTCACGTGTAGCTGAGATCTGTGCTAGTTGTTCCGTTACTATTATTGGCGATTTGTGAATGGGCCAGTCATCGGAAATTATTATTATACTTTTATGTTGCGTGTCGCTCGAAGTTGTTGCTTTGTGTTTGAACACAATTATTAACAGAAGGCTTTGCTGCACCACTTTAAATACAAGTGTACGGCTGCAGCAATGTGACCATTACTCTATTACTTCACAATGTTAATGTTATACGATCTCAAACAACAGCTGATTTATTAAATATGTATGAAAAAAATTGGCAACCGGTTACATCTTAACCCTTTCAGGACCATAAGGATATGGAGGCTAATTTAATCATTTTAGCTATTTAGAATGATCCATAGAGCATTAAAAAAAAACATATTTTATTAAAACAAAAAAAATTTTAACGGTTTATTTGGAATTTGTTGGACAAATACGTCCCTATGGTCGCTAAGGGTTACTTTCTGCGCCAGCAACTTTAGCATTATGTTTTTAGGTTTACACGTTTAATGTTTTTATCAACTGGTGCTGTTTTTGGAAGATGTTTTCGGTTAGTTCGATCAGTTCCACACGCTTTGGTTTTCTGTTCAATCAATTTATATTGTAGAAATGGTGAATTGAAGAAGATGTCAATATAAATTACACATCCCAACCCCTCCAGCTTTTGCGTAAGCTGAAGTACTACCGTTTCATCTAATCCATACTATACATAGTCCCGGAAGTTCGTTTGCCTGTATATAGGTCAAATTCAAACAGTAACCTGTTGCCGCATCACATCTGCACCATAAGTTGAAGCCCCATTTGACGGGCTTATTTATTATATATTGCTTCATTACATTATGCCCTTTGAATTTGATATGCTCGTCAATAGATTGTTTCTTTGTATTATATTCGTATGTTCTATCATTGGCCGAACTTTATATGCTCTGTCATAATCAGGACTATTTGTGTCTCTTACTTCTTCGTAGTTACAAAAATGTAGGTTCTTGCGTATTTCTTCGAATAAATTCCTTGGCATAACATTTGATATGAAAGGTACCGCCATATCTGGTTCTGTAATCCAATTATCTCTCAATGATGGCAAGGTATGATAGCCCATGATCAAATCCATACCTAAAAATGCTCCATTTCTTCTATTTCAATGGTAAATTCACGACCGTTCTGATGAGCGTATCGTACTAACTCTGTTACTATACTATATACTGCACTAAAATATCAAAATTAGTTGTTGAGCAGAATATATCAAAAGGAGTCAATATATCAGCTTCAACATCTTTACAGATTTGTACTTTTCCGAATTCATATGCCGAATCTCGAAAAACATTTGGGAGGTATGTTCTCTGTGTCCACTTGAAAACTGGTTGTTGGTTGCATTTTGAGTCGGTAACGGGATCTACTGTAGATGCTGAAGGTTTAGCTGACAGTCTTGTTGACTCCTGAAGTGGATGTGTCGCATCTTCAATCTCGACATCAGAAACCCCTTGGTCATAGTCCTGTGTCAGAAGCCATTGGTCTTCTTCGTCAAGAAGTAAATCACTTTCATCGTCACTATTGTCAGCCATCAAAATCTGGAGGACTTCGTCTTCTGTAAGTTTAAAAAGTCCATGTCCCTTACGAAAAATTGTCTGCAAATAGAACAACACAATAAGCTAACAATTTTTCATAATTAGTATCTCTTTTCGACCATAAGGACACCGGCGTCCCAATTTGTTTTCAATGATTTATCAATATGCGCAACATGAATAATGGTCTAATAAATGTATAGATTAACAATTTAATTACGTGACTTTCAAATATTATTAGATAAGAAAATAACATGCATAAGCTTCTGATGTATTTATAGTAGTTAACTATTGGCTTGGGACACATGTGTCCCTGTGGTCATCAAAGGGTTAAAGGTGCATTTACACGTCGAAATGCAGTATTAAGCATTATCATTAATAAAATATTTACATATTTATTAAAGACCTGTACGATTGCACTCTCTTACCATTAAATTTCGTACTAACTTTCGGCAACTAGATACACGAAACAATGGGCCATGTAATTAAAAATGTAATTCGAGCTAGAACTAGCAAGTTTTAAGTTGAAACTAATTTTGAGGTGAATACAAATTTCGCAGAACTCTGATTTGATATTGCTCATTTTTGAACAAAGAAGTTGACTATTTCGCGAAAGTTGTGTATTATGCATATAATATTCAATGATATGAATAATATAAATATATGTATTCTATTATTTCTAGCCTAATACAACGGAAAATCTTGAAATTTACATTTGGGATAATAAATGTCTACAAGTAAAGAAACCCGAATTATTTTATGCAGTCAAAATACACGAATATCGCACTATAACTACAAAAGGCCACTAACTCAAAATTTTCAATTTTTGAGTTTTTGTTAAAAATCCCTAACCACTGTAAAAATCCGTTATTTTTTCTCTACGCTTTGCCCAAAAAAAAAAAAATCCCGTTACGACTCTTTTTCTTGTTTTGTGAGTAGAAGCTACTCACAATCAAGTAAAGAGTAATATTTTTAGTTGCGACCAGTGTCCAAACAAAGCTGAACGCTACTATTGCGCATAAAGTATATTATTTTGTTTTGTTATAGGTCAATTAGAAGAATGTGAAAAAAAATTTTTGGAAAATCCACCGGGCAAGAGCGAAAATTTCTATTTTTTGTACTAAAATCTGAATAAATACAAGAAAATACCTTCTATCTAAGCGTATTGCTTGAGAAAGGTCTGCCCTATTTGGCTGATTTTTCTTTTATTATGTTCATTATAGGTCAATTGGAATAATGTAAAAGAATTTTTGGAAAATCCACCGGGAAAGTGGGAAATTTCGACTTTTTGTATAATTATTATTTAGAAAAAATTGAAAAATTGAATACGAACAGTGTCATAAAATGTAAGACGTGCAAGGGGAAGAAGAGGAAGAATGAAAGAATGAAATAGTCAAATCAATATCATTCAATTACTTCAGTTATTTAAATGTCATCTTTTAACTATTGTTTTTTCCAATATTTATTTTTAATGCGTTGTTTAAATAAAAAAACGGCAAAAATAAAATCAAAGTAAGTCATTTCAATGCATTGCAATAAAGCTTTAAATGTTTATCTAATATAAGTCAAATATTATTCAATTTCATTGGTTTCCAACATAGTATTGTGAGTTCTTTCAACTGGGATTTATTTTGCGGACTCACATCGCCGATTTGGTAGCTGTGAAAATATTTATTTATTTATTATAAAGTTCAAATGTAATATAAAATTACAGAAAACTTAGAAAGATAGAAGCTATAGCTATGGCCTTAAGCTTACTTCAGTGGAGTGAATGCTAGCGTTAATGTACATATTTACAGATTTAAGTTTTGAACAGTATAAGATATAAATATTAAAAGCAAATACAGTAGAACTTAATTATATAATAATTATATTAATATTAAATGACTGAATGCTATTGCTTAAGGTATTTACAGATTTAAATTATTTATAATTACAAGAGTAAAAAATATTGCTAAACTAATTGAAAATATTATAATTTTTGGTATATGTTAATTGATCTTAACTGAGACCGATCGACAAAGAATAAAGTGAATATTTGAATAAAACTTTCAGGCTTCAGCTTCAGAATGACCAAGGTGAACAGACTTCACTCGCCTGGACCTGCCTAGATCTAACCTACGAGCGCGACATGCAATTGACATTCAAACCTTACATATCATATTTCTCCCATCATTACCTTGTGTTAAATGTAATAAATTTAAATAATTAACTTACACCTGACAGCCAATTAACATTTTCTTTTCTTAATCGGTTTCAACATTCTGAAGCAAACAATGTCTGTTTGAGTTTCTTATTCTTGGTATAATTGATTTTAACATCTTTACTTTCATTTATGCAAAACAAACTTTGTAGTATATTGCGCAACACTTTAAAAGAAAATTGATTTAATATTGACGCACAAAGTATTAACAAAAATATATGTTTTTCAAAAGACGACTTGCTTGATACGTACATGTAAACATATATTATAAACAGAATCGATATCCGACAATTGAACTACTACTAATTTCTACAGTTTACAAATTACTGTATTAGTTGACGTAACATATATTATATGTACATATATAGACTAATATCGCAAAAATCAGCACTTTCGACTTTGCTTTAATAATAATGGTTCATGAAAAACGTTTTCACGCAAAACCAATTACGGTAGTGTAATGATACTAACTGCCCCGATTTTTTTAAACCAAAAAAATATCAATGTGATCTCTGCGAATCTTTTTTAAATGCAGATAAAAATGGAAAGAGAGTTTTGTACCAGGAATATACTTCACACCAAGAAGAAAAAGAGTTATGACGAAAAGGAAAAGTATATGATAAGGAAAACTGCAATGTTGCTGTATATGACCTGCAGGCAATAATTTCATTACCAAAGGAGTTTACTTCGTGCTTTTATTACAATGGTAAAGTAAATTGCTACAATTTAACTATTAGTAACCTAAACGTAAAACAAGTGAATTGTTTTTTTTTTGGACTGAAGTTGAAGGAAAGCGTGGGTCCAATGAGATTGGAACCTGCGTACTTTTATATAAGTTAACACGAGACACCGAAATAATATCACGTTCTGCTTACGCTAGGTCTGGATTGCATCCGGACCAACGATGAACAGCGTAACAAGTGCTGATTCAATAATGCATTGCAAAGTGAATTCGGTAATGTGATTCTGCACGCGTAAGAACGGCATACGGACAGACAGTGACAAGGCGTAGGTTTGTTCTTAATCTTAGAATGTTTAGGTTTTCAGTTTTTAAAGTGAACTCATTAAATAAAGTTCCCAGTGGAATAAAATAAAAAAGGTATTAACACATTAATTGGCGTCCAACAACTAGAATTCATATTCTGAAAATGAGTGCTCAGCCAAGGAAATAACAAATAATAAAAATTAACAAAGGAAACAAAAAAATTGTGAGAAAGAAAATAATCACCAAAAGCAAATAATACAAAGATAAAGTAACAACAAACTTTAACTTTGTGGCGAAATGGATCCAAATACAAGTGCGAGACGACCCAATGAAGGACAATAACAAAATGCGGCAGGAGTATTATGTTATATAGTGAGCAAAGTGCTCGATTAGAAACAAAATATAACAATCGCAATTAAAAACAAATCTCTGAAATAAATTGTTTAGAATAAGAAAACAAAGATTAACCTTGTTATGATTTTGAAAAAATTCAAATTAACCTGCCAATACTTTAAAAAAAATATATAAATTATTAAAATAAGTGGTGAAGAATAAAAGCCAATCTTATAACTATGATTTTCCATTTCCGAATCATGCTTCAAGCAGTTCTTTGACACCCTAGGATCTAAATTTCTTGCAGCAGGTGACTATAATGCTAAGCACCCCCACTGGGGCTCTCGACTTGTAAATCCTAAAGGAAATCAGCTCTACAACACAATAATAAACCCAAGCAACAAACTCAACTTTGCTTTTCCGGGCAGGCCTACATATTGGTCAGCATTTCTCGTAGTGTGATTTCAACGGAAACCCATGCCGAGTTATCATTAGACCATTCCGCAGTCACATTTCACTTACTGGGGCGTCTTCTTTCATGCTTACCTCATGGAAAACTGATTGGCTCAGGTATAAAAAATATGTCAGCTCCCACATATTTGAGACCAAAACTTGATACCGGAACTGATATTGACAACTCAGCAAATCGCTACAAAGACTCAAAACTGCGAAAAAAAATTCTTAAGCTATGCTCTCAAGATTCGGAATCAAAACGGAAATTGGGCGTGATCTGACGAGGAAAAGGCTTCCACTTTTGCTAACCACCTCAAATCCGTCTTCCAACCAAACTTGCCTAGAAACGGATTTCAGCTTCCCCAGCAGCCATGTGCTCAGTTTTCTAATAGCAGCGCACTTAAAACTAATGCACATGAGTTAAGAAGAGCAATTCACAAGGAGGTAATTCCAAAGAAAGCGCATGGCTACGACCTCATCACCCCAAAGATGATTATTGAGCTACCAAACTGTGCAATATCATTCCTTGCAATGGTCTTCATTGCTATACTCAAAGTGGGTTACTTTCTAGCACTATGGAAGAAGTCTGTAATAATTATGATCCCTAAAATGGGTTAAGACAAATCAATAGTGTCTTCATATCGGCCCATAAGTTTGCTCCCGGTGCTATCAAATTTATTTGAAAACATTTTTACCAAGAACACCACACAAAAACGCAAACAACATCATTCCCACACACCGATTCGGTTTTAGATCAAAACACAGTACAATCAAGCAAGTAAACCCTGTCACTACTGAAATCAGAATTGCATTTGAACACCGAGAATACTGTTCAACTATATTCATTGACGTTGCTCAAGCTTTCGCCCGAGTATGGCATGATGGTCTCAACGGAGTCGAGCCTAGTGAAACTCATCGACAAAATGCTAAAAAGCAGAGTCGTTGAAGCAGATCTGGGAGATTCCAAACTTCGGAAGGCAGTGAAATGAGGAACACCGCAAGGTGGTGTCCTCTCACCGTTTCTATGGAATGTAGTTAATAAGCTACTGGTAGGTCTAGAATCGATGGGCTGATCGCCTACGCGGTTGACGTTGTTATTGCCATTTCTGGAAAATACATATCTACTCTGAGAGACCTTCTGCAGGGTGCTCTGAATATTCTTGGAGTCAATCCGGACAAAACGCAAGTCATCCTCTTCACTAGGAAACATAAAATCCCCTATATAGATCCGATAATGCTTATGGGGAAATATCTGATGGTCTCGGAGGAGACAAAGTACATAGGGTTAATCATTGACAGGAAACTGACATGGAAGCCAAATAATCAAGAAAGGGTTAGGAAGGCTAGCGTGGCACTCTATGCCTGTAGAAGAATAAGCAAAGCATGGGGAATCAAACCTAACACTGTATATTGGCTCTATACATCAGTTGTCAGA
This sequence comes from Amiota mariae, assembly GCA_035041805.1. Classification (NCBI taxonomy): domain Eukaryota; kingdom Metazoa; phylum Arthropoda; class Insecta; order Diptera; family Drosophilidae; genus Amiota; species Amiota mariae. The sequence continues at coordinate 29,234 of JAWNKV010000750.1, forward strand.
CCCATTCTCCTTTACGGAAGTGTTGTCTGGTGGAGTGCGATGTAGAAGAAAGCCTACTGTGAAATGATCGGTACGTTTCAAAGATCGGTGGAGGTGGCAATAAGTGGTGTCATAAGAACTACGCCAACTATGGTGTTGGACATCATCTTACACGTGCCACCGATCGATCTTTTCTGCAAACACCTAGCGGCATGCTCAGCCATTAGACTCAAAGCATACTCACAATGGAAAGGGAGTTCGTATGGGCACGCAAGCATACTGAACTCCTATACTAACATTCCTACTCGACTTGATCGCCTCCCGTCATCTTTCTGCTTCGAAAGGAAATTCTCTGTAAGGTTTCCATCGCGGCAGGAATGGCTGGAAGGTGATCCATCACAAAGTGCCCAGATCAAGATATACACAGATGGATCTAAAATGGATACCGGTGTAAGGTCTGGAATTTATTACGAAATGCCCTCAATCTGCAAATCCATTAAACTAATGAACCACTGCAGTGTTTTCAGGTGGAAATAACAGCCATTAATGAAGCCATAAAATGGTTGCAGATAAACAATATATCTGGAAAGGATATTTGCATTTTATCAGACAGCCAGCCAGGCTGCCCTAAAAGCCCTGGATGCACCCCATACAACATCTAGGAGTGTCTCAGATTGCCACCGATCTCTTAATGAGATGGCATCACAACTCTGCATATACCTGTGCTGGGATATTCCAGGAAATTGCAGGGCTGATGAACTCGCAAGAGAAGGCACCAACCTGCCACATGTCAGTATAGGCATGGAGTGCATTGGTGTCCCAATTGCGACGTGTAAACTTATCGCCAGTGAAACACTAATAAATTCCACAAATTATAGATGGAGTAGTGCTTCTACCTGCGAAATTGCCAGGCAAACATTGCCAAAGCTAAATCAGCGTCTATCCTTGTCTTGTATTAAGCTAGATAGAACTCAATTAGGAATCCTGATAGGCACCCTAACAGGACACTGTTTAATAGGAAACCATGCAACTAGACTGGGAGTCTTAACGCAAGATTACTGTCGCAGCTGCAGAAATGAAGAGGAACTGGAGACAATCCAGCACCTCTTCTGCTCATGTCCAGCTCTGGCCAGAAGGAGAATACGTTTCTTGGGTTCCCCCTTCCTAACAAGTATAGATATCCTATATCAACTAGGCATTAATAACCTCGTTCGCTTCATCAAAAGCTCCGAATGGTTCAACGGACCCATCTTGCGGTCTAAGTGGCATTACTCGTTTAGCGATGCAGCTACCTAACCTAACCTATCCTTCCACAGAACTCACACAAACTGCTAGAGTCATATCTTACCAAAAGGCTATTCGTGGTAAGATGCAAAAATTTCACCTATAATGAGCGTCACATAAACGCTGGCGTTCCACAAGGCAGTGTTCTTGGTCCGCTCTTATACGTACTATTCATCGCTGACATCCCTACAAATCCCCGCCTAATGCCATCAACCATCAGCAGATGACACTGCAATCACCAATCGGTCACGCTGCCCCAAAACAGCGTCGAAAGAGCTAGCCGATGACCTGCAACTTGTATCGGTCTGGCTGGACAATTGGCGTATAAAAGTCAATACGAGTAAGCAAGTGACATTCACCCTAAATAAGAGTGACTGTCCATCTATCATCTTTAACAACACCACTGTTCCACATGCTACTGAGTCACCAACCTAGGAGTTCATTTGGACAGCCGACTCACCTGGCGGAAACGTATAGAAGCCAAAAAATCAGTATGAAATTAAAAGCCCAGTCCCTAAGCCTCGATCTAAAGATGCTACTATATGACAGCATAATAAAACCAATCTGGATTTACGGTTCCCAGCTTTAGGGGAATGCTAGCCCAAGTAATGTTGAAGTCATCCAAAGAGCTCAATCGAAAATACTTCGCTTTTTAACAGGTGCTCTCTGGTATATATCGAATGCGAACATCCACAGGGACCTTAACATCCCACTAATTAAAACTGAACTGGCTCAACTGAAGGAGACATATCAACTCAAACTTTCGCAAAATCCTAATCCACTAGCTCGTACACTCTCTCAAACGAGCAGCCACACGCGCCTACGTCGGAATGACTTGCCTGCCCCATGAACGTGAGAGGACCACGCAATACCGTAAAGTTTCTTTAGCTCACCATCAGGGAACTTGTAAATCAAACAATCCATAATTTTAAGATTTCTACATTATTGTTTGGCTTTGTGCACAAAGTGATTCAATAAATAAATAAAGGTCGAAAAAAAAACTATGATATTGTAATGAATGTTGAAATTGTTTCCTTTTCTTGCCAAAATTATTCAGTAGAATAAGCAAATAGGAATACAACTTGAAAAGTTGTGTTTTTGTTTTTGTTTACTCTTTTGCTAATTTATTGTACTCTTATATAAATTTATGAATATGACTAACAATAATAATTGAACTCTTATCAACTAATACACTTGTGTCGTTCCTACAAGGAAGAGGAAGAGGTTCACTTAGCACTACGAGCCTCTAAGTAAGCAAACGGGCTGGTCTATCGTTACGATTCAGACGAGATGAGCTCCTTGTATAGATAAGAGCTCTGGCTAGGCGATCAACGTGTCGTCCATATAAAGACCTTTACGCTTTGAACATTCATCTTTTACTCTTGGTACTTCCAGGTCTTTGTGAATGACTTCATTCCTGATATACCATGGAGCTCCTGTAATTGTTTTAAGTAACTTGGATTGTGCTCTTTGCATAACTTCGATGTTACTCGCGCTTGCGGTACCCCACAATTCAGATTGGTTTGATAACAGCGTTATACTGTAACACCTTGTACTCAAGTCTCAGACCAGATTTAGAGTTAATAAGCAAATGGAGACTTTGTGCCCTTTCATATACGTCTTTTTATCTTCTATGTGTTTATGCCAGGTGAGACGTCTGTCCCCGTGAACACCAAGATAAGTTAATTCTCCAGTTAGATAACCACTGCTGGAGGATTTTAAGATGATTATCCAGGACTGCAGATGCTTTAACTGGGCAACGGGAGCGGCTGATAATGTGTTTGTTTGTTTCCGAATTATATAATAAGAGAATAAATACAAAAAGTCTTCCTATTACTGTCAAAAAGAAAACTATAAAATAAATTTTAGAATAAGCGAATTAAAAATAAAAAAACAACAATATTGTAATATTGTAAATAAGTGATAGCGAAGTAGAAGCGGTCTTGCAACAATTAGACCAATTAAGGTTAACTAGTAGCGAAATGGACAGCAATAGGATAAAAGAGTACGTTGAAGCCACGCTTAACGAACAAAAATAGCTTTTTCCAACGAAAATAGATGAACTAACAAACAGAGGAACGTTATTAACAACGACAGAATCGACGGTGACCGCCTATGAGCCGGTGAAAATTACGGAACAGACTAAGGGCGACGCGTCGCTAGACCTAGTTAAATCGTTGCCTGAATTCGATGGACAGATACAGAACTACGTGTCGTGGCGGAAAGCTGCACACACGGCTTATGAAATGTTTAGGGCCCACCCCAGTAGTATGCGTCATTATCAGGCCGTAGGAATAATTCGTAATAAAGTAAAGGGGGCAGCGGACAGTGTGTTATCTTCGTTTAACACAGTTTTTAATTTTGACGCAATTATTGCGCGTTTAGATTTTACATATGCAGACAAACGTCCAATGTATTTAATTGAACAAGAACTTTCAACCTTAAGACAAGGAATCTTGTCTGTCCTTGAGTATTTCGATGAGGTCGAAAGGAAGTTGACACTACTGAACAAATAAACAATAATGTCCCATACGCAAGAGGTAGCAGAGGCTTTCTGTGAAAAGCATAGGGCAGATGTTTTAAGAACCTTTATATCTGGATTAAAGAGACCCCTTAATCAGGTATTACTCTCAGCTCAACCCAGGCATCTGCATAATGCTCTGGCGCTCGCTCAGGAGGCGGAGGCCAACCATGAAAGGTATGTGTTTGCGACAAGTTTTGCAACACATGCTGAAAAACGAAATAAAAGTAGGAAGCCAGAAAACAAAACCGATTATGGTAAAACACAAAATCAGGGACCACAGAAAACCCACATTTCTCCTCTAAGCAACAAGTTAGTAATGAGAAGAGAAATACGAACCAGACGGTTTAAGACCAGCCAGTACCAATGGAAGTAGACATTTCTGAATCACGAATGAGACAGAATACGGGACAGTCACAGAGAACTGATCAGGCACAGCAATCATACAGACATGGACCCAATCAGCAGTACAAACGACAGGCAGAAACGGGCCGATATACCGGTCCTAAAATTCAGAGCGTCAACCATGTTCAAAATTTTGAGGTTGACGAAACGGACCACTAGGACTTCGCGGATGATGTAGTACAGGAACAAGAGGAAGAACAACTGAATCTTTTAGGTGGAAATCTCTTCTTAAATGGATCGGAAGAACAATAGGAAGGGAAGCATATCAGACTACTGGTAAACACGGGTGCGTCAAAAAATTATATATCAGGTCCTTGCCAGACTTAAAAAGCGATATGCCAGTATCAAAAACTTTTTTAGTAGAATCGATTCATGGGGATAATGTAATTTCACAGAAATTTAAAATTATGTTATTCGGTGTAAAAGCAGATTTTGGTATAATCGGCCTTGATCTGTTAAAACAGGTCAACGCAAAAATAGACTTAAGCAACAAAGAGATAAGACATGATTTCGGTAAAGAACATATCTTATTCTTTGAATGTAACGATGTAAGCCTCGTCCGTGACGATGAGGTCCCCTTTGAAGTTAGGGAATCATTTAATAAAATGATAACAAATAACAAAAAAGCCTTTGCAGACCAAAACGAGTCGCTGCCTTATAATACAAACATTGTCGCTACAATACGGACAAAAAACGAAGAATCGGTGTACTCTCGATCATACCAATATCCGATGGGTGCAGCCGAGTTCGTAAACAACGAAATAAAAGAACTCCTTAAAGACAAAATCATTCGACCATCAAGGTCCCCATACAACAATGCAATATGGGTTGTTGACAGGAAAGGAACAGACGAATAAGGTAACAGGAAAAAGCGCTTGGTAGCTGACTTCATGAAGCTCAATGAAAACACTATTGATGATAAATATCCCATGCCAAACGTCATGATGATATTGTCAAATATGAAGAATGCTCAGTACTTCACGACGCTCGATCTTAAGTCAGGGTTTTATCAGATCGAGCCAGCTGAGCGGGATAGAGAGAAAACTGAATTCTCTGTCAATAACGGCAAGTACGAGTTTTGCCGCTTACCATTTGGTTTAAAGAATGCACCAATTCCAACGGGCCATAGATGACATTCTCAGAGAACAAATTGGTAAGACATGCCATGTTTACGTCGACGACGTAATAATCTACTCAGCCACAAAGGAACAACACATTAGGGATGTCGAAAGCATTCTTCAGAGCCTTTACCAAGACAAATATGAGAATATCTATTGAAAAATCAAAATTCTTCAAAAAAGAAGATGAGTATTTAGGTTTCATAGTTTCACGTGGGGGGAATAAAGACCAGCCCATAAAAAGTTAATTCAATAAAGAACTATGCCCAATCTACAAACTTACGAGAATTGCGTTCTTTCCTAGGCCTATTTGCTTTGTAAAGGATTTTGCGGCCAGAGCACGACCTTTAACACACATTTTGAAGGGTGAAAACGGAAAAGTAAGCGCTTCACAATCTAAAAAAATTACAATCGAATTGACTTCAGAGAGTCTACAAGCATTCAACAGGCTCAGAGAAGTTCTAGCTTCAGAGGAGGTTGTACTAACATACCCGGATTTTAGGAAACCATTTGATCTAATAACTGATGCATGGTCCAATGGTCTAGAAGCGGTTCTTTCACAGGATGGTCGACCTATTACGATGATATCAAGGACTCTAAGAGGCAATGAGGAGCATTTTGCAACAAATGAAAGGGAGCTTCTGGCAATAGTATGTGCTTTAAAGGACCTTAAGAATTATCTCTACGGAGTAAGAGAGCTAAATATTTTCACCGATCATCAGCCGTTAACATTTGCGGTATCAGATAGAAACCCCAAATCGAAAATAAAGAGGTGGAAAGCGTTGATACAATACAATACAGGCTTAGAAACAACCCCAGAATTCATTACAAACCGGGTAAGGACAACCACGTTGCCGATGCTCTATCACGGCAATTTATAAATTCAATGAAGGAAGACATGAGCTTCGACCATGCTACAATGCATAGTGAGGAATCTCTTACTTATACCATAGAGACCGTAGGTAAACCAGTAATTTTTTTCAGTAATCAGATCGTCATAGAGGAGGGCACAACAGAATCAAAACGCATCTCCATACTTTATCAAAAAAAAAAAAAAAAAAACAAGACATTTACAAGGTACTCCCAACTTTGATGATCTCCTGACAATACAGAATAGACAAGACATGCTCGTGGACCCTAACAATAGGCAAATTTAAAGAAACACTCAAGTTCAGATCAAGATTTTAGAATTAACTGATACTATCAATAAAATTCTTGCAATAACCAGAAAAGAACAGGTAGACGGGCCATTTGTATGAAATGCTTTTGGCTAGAAATAGAATTCTTATTTCGAAATTAGAAACAATCAATAAATGTTGTAAACCGTGTACTTTTAGATAATTACGATTTAAAAAATATTGTAAAAGAGCACTTTACTAATGTTACTATTACGGAATTTCTTGGAATGTCTAGAGTTAAGGTTCTTCAAAATAAAGAATCATTGTACAGGTTGGTTGACAAGTATTGAAAGCGACACCTATTAACCAGTAGGAGACTAAAAATTTATATCGTATATTTATCACGGTATTCACGAGATGTAGAAAACGTCGAAAAGCGTCTAGGTTGTAAATTCAAAGCGACCCTGGGTCTATGCAAAAAAATTCGGGGCAGGTTACGTTACATTACCGTAATTGGTTTTGCGTGAAAACGTTTTTCATGAACCATTATTATTAAAGCAAAGTCGAAAGTGCTGATTTTTGCGATATTAGTCTATATATGTACATATAATATATGTTACGTCAACTAATACAGTAATTTGTAAACTGTAGAAATTAGTAGTAGTTCAATTGTCGGATATCGATTCTGTTTATAATATATGTTTACATGTACGTATCAAGCAAGTCGTCTTTTGAAAAACATATATTTTTGTTAATACTTTGTGCGTCAATATTAAATCAATTTTCTTTTAAAGTGTTGCGCAATATACTACAAAGTTTGTTTTGCATAAATGAAAGTAAAGATGTTAAAATCAATTATACCAAGAATAAGAAACTCAAACAGACATCATTTGCTTCAGAATGTTGAAACCGATTAAGAAAAGAAAATGTTTTCGACATCTCGTGAATATTCATCTTTCATTTGAACACTTAAAAAAAAATATTTTGAATGGTCACTTTATTCTTTGTTTGAAGTTGAGGGGTCAGCCTATTTTTTTGCAATGGAAAAAACCGAATATCGTGCGGTGATAAAATTCTTTGTTTTGGAAGGTTTATCAGCAACGGAAATCCACAAAAAATTGGTGGAAGCCTTAAATGAATCTGCTACATCATTTCCAACTGTACATCGATGGGTTTTGGAGTTTAAACGTGGTCGTACAAGCGTTGCAGATGAACCACGTAGTGAACGTCCAAGAAGCGCAACAACACCAGAAATTGTTGAGCAAGTTTATGATATTGTGTCTAATGATCCAAATTCGACTAAGTGGGAAATTACTGATACCATAAGCATCTCGGATGAACGGGTACTCTACATTTTACATGAAGAATTTCATATGAAAAAGCTGTTTGGAAAGTTAGTGCCGCATTCCTTAACAATTCAACAAAAACTGAATCGAAATTCAAATTTCTCAGCGTAATTTGAGCATTTTAAGCAAAATAAAACAGATTTTTTTCCTCGTTTCATAACTATGGATGAGACTTGGATCTACCACCATGATCCTAAACTGAAACAAGAACGTTTACATTGGACTGAAGCTGGTTGTTCAGCTCCAAAACAGGTGAACTCAGAAAGATCGGTAAAAAAGTTTATGGCATCAGTTTTTTGGGATGTAAAAGGTATTTTGTTGATTGATTAACTCTGAATATTATTGCAACCTCTTGGATCAGCTGAATGAAAAAAATCGTGAAAAAAGACCCGGTTTGCACAAGAAAAAAAAATCATTTTTCATCAAGACAATGCACATGTTTACACACGTGCAACTACTACCTATTCAGAAACTTGAAACAATTTTTTCGTGGAAAGTGTTTTTCGTTGAATGAAGAAGCTATTGCAGCTTTGGACTAGTATTTTGCAGAGCTTCCGGAAAATCAATACAGAGATAATATAAAATTATTGGAGGATCATTAAAATAAGTGTGTTGAAGGTGAGGGAGACTATATTGAATAAAAAAAAATATTTCATTTAAAAATTATCATTCTTTCATTTTTGCTTTCAATGCTTTTCATCCAACCTGTATTTTTCGACTAAATATCCTAAAGCTAAGCTAATTTGTAAGAAACTTAGCCTGTGCGGTGTGCAGCACAACGGACGAAGCCTGCGTTTCGGACTGACCCATAATGTAGCTGATTGTTACAGACAGACACACGCCGTAGACTACCAGACTCCAACAACAGTATCGTTCTGCAGACAGCTCAACTTGTGGGCAACAGATCATTTCTGGAGGGACTCCTAGAGGAAACTACTTAGTCACTTTCGATGATGAGGTTGAAGTAAACGGCACAGTTTATCTTAATGAAAACGCTATCAAGCGAAAGGTCTCCAAAATAAATCTTCAGGACCATCTAGATGTTTTGAGTCTGCCATACTTGCACGATCTAGATGTGCAGAACATCAACCGTATCGGCACTCTACAAAAGGAGGTCAGCGAGAAAACAGCTGTATTCATATGCATTGGAATAGCTGTGGGAATAATAATGGCGCTTTGGTTTATTCTAAGCTGATGGAAAAGGCGAAGCATTAAAAGCATATATAACATCATGATAAATAATGTCACCAAAAGGATCGAGGACGCTCCTCATCCATCTTGAAAACCGTTAAATTTTTTAGTTTATTCTTTTTTGTTTTAGTAAAACTGTTAAGAAAATCAATGGTTCTTACTTCTGATTAAGCTTTCTTTAAAATGGCATATCAATTTTTCCATTTTCTGTCTTTAATCTTTTGAAAAATGAAAATTTTGAGTTAGTGACCTTTTGTAGTTAAGGTGCGATATTTTACTATAATATATATAATCTAACTTAAATTAAAGAGTACTAGCTGCGAGGCCTTCGATTCGTCTGTCTTATATGAGTAATTAAATTAAATTAATTTATTAAGACTACAAGATTTGATGAAGGATGCTATTTTGTTGATATTATCGAGGGAAGGGAGTTGGATTAATGTGGACGGCATATTGTTTTCGAAGAGTTGTGTTCCAGTGCTATGGAGATTTGTGCAATCATCTAGTAGGTGTTTGATTAACATAGTATTACCACTGAATGGGCAAGGAGGTTGGATTTTACCATCGAGCAGATGGTGGTATGTGAGTTGACTGTGTCCCGTTCTCAATCGTACAAACTTTGAACAAGTTGGACGATCGTAGGAGTCAAGGAAATGGATGGGAATTTTGGAACGGTTGGAATTTTTATATCAGTGGAAGACCGCCATTTTGTGAGTTCCACATATCTTAGAATATCTTTTACGTATTTACCAATATAGCGTTCTACGCCCGGGATGACCGTCAGACATGGGGCACAGCCCGCTTCCCTTGCTGCTGTATCAGCGTGTTCATTACCTTCTATTCCCGCATGACCAGGAACGCAGATAAGTTGTACTTTCCTTTGGTACTTGATGAAAACATTCCGGAGTTTGCAGAGAATGTGGTTGCTGTTATATATATTTTGCAATCCTAAAATTGTTGATAGGCTACATATGTATTTAATATTTATTTGTATTCATACATATATAAGATATTGTAGATAGATAGTAATAAGATAAATATATGGACATACTTTTCTACTTCTGTTTAGTGTTCGTCAAATGTTTGGTTTCGCCGTCGTTAGTTAGTACAAATATATAATGACTATTGTGGATTGTAACCAAGTCACACAGTGATTGTGGTAATTTGAAACAGTAATCTTTGTCACTTGTAAATTCTATATAGTGTGCCACCAAACCATTTAGATTACAACGTAATTCAATAAGTCGCAAGGGCACACTTGATACGATCTCTGTTGATGCGGGTGACAAATGTATGCTTGTTGTCTCTGTTGACGTTGAAGCCAACCTTTCGTTTTGTGTAGGTCCCAATTGATCAACACGTAACCACTTGTGCTGAGCAAGTATGACAGCACAATTGCGTGTAAAATAGAAACAATCGTTTTCACGCTGTTCGTAATATTTGTCCAAAAACTTATTTCTCGAGCGTTCTTCTAATGGTTTTAATTGGGTAAACCTTGGTCGAAACATCGATTTTTCATTTGTTATCTTATTCTGATGCACAATCCGACATGGAAGAATCTCAGTACAATCATCAACGGTGAGTACACGGTTTAAATAATCAAAGCCCTGACCCATAACTCCATCTTCCGTATGGCCAAGATCAAAGCAGTGTCCAATCTCATGACATACAGCACCTAATGTGCTTGCATACACACCGCCATAAGTGCGCCGATAGTTACTTTCATCTGGAAAACGCGACAGGTCTACACGTTTGGTACTGCGTATACAATCACCGATTTCATTAAAAAAACGTGGCCACGCATAAAAATATCCACTGCCAAAGAGCGCCAAGCCACCACCACCAAGGGCTGCGTTACCTTTTAAATGGTTTCGAATATTTGCATAAGAATAATCACCGCTGGCAACAACTGTTTTACCATCGTACTGAGTGCAACCAATAAACGCGACAAACTTTAAATTTATTTGTTGACCCCAAATAACGGATGATAAGATTTCTCTTGCAAAATAATGCCACAATTCTTTTTCACTGCACCGGTGTGCTGCAGTAGAAGTAAGTTGGGTGCGAAATACTTTACAATATCCGTTTAGCGTAAAGGTACAATTGGGAAACCCAGCAGCACGCAGTTTGTATGAATAAATACATTGTACTAAACGTAGATTTAAGTCAACAAGTTTACAGTTTTCGTTAAGTTCGTCTGGTGTCGCTAGCGTGTCTTGACAAAGTAAATAAAGTGGCTGCAACCGATAGTGATTTAAGCGACATTTGTATACAAAAATAAATTGTAGTTCGTCATCACAATAGCGCAAAAGTACATTGTATGTTCTTTTTACTGGGATTGTCGTTTCTTCCAGATCCAGATCTGTATCCAAATCAAATAGCAATTTGAATTCACCTCCAGCTGAGATTTGCGTGAGTTGTTCCGTTACTATTATGGGCGATTTGTGAATGGGCCAGTCATCGGAATTTTTTACTTTTATGCTGAGTGTCGCTCGAAGTTGTTTTGGTGCGTGTGAACATAATGGGCGGATGCGTCCTTTAACTAACAGAAGGCTTTGCTGCACAACCTCACCATCACACAAGTTCACTACTTCTATGACATGAGTACAGCTACAGCAATGTGTCATGACTATTACTCTATTACTTCACAATGTGAATGTTATGCAATCTCAAACAGCAAATTTATATATGTTTGAAAAAATTGGTTACATCTTAAAGGTGCCTTTACACGTCGAAATGCAGTATCAATCATTATCATTAATAAAATATTTATTTATGAAAGGCTGAACGAATGCATTAAATTTCGTACTAACTTTCGGCAACTAGATACACGAAACAATGGGTCTTGTGATTAAAAGTGTAAATCGAGCAAATTTTAAGGTGAAACTAATTTTGAGGTGAATATAAATTTAAGTTAAAAATAGTGAAGTTTGCAGTCTAGCAGAAACTAGTTCTCCCTGCCTTTGCTGGAAATAAGTGTGAATAAAAACTACTAAGTATCTAAAATTACTAGTGTTAACTTAAATTTTTGTAAGCATATCATTGAGGTGCTGTTTGTTTTTATTTAAATATGGCTGCATTTATAAACATTCGGCAATGAAAACAATTTCCATCCACCACACTATTTTAATTAATTAATTTATTAATACAAGGCATTCTCTCTTGCCACCCTCACTGATGGTACTTGTGACTTTTTCAATATAATTTTGTAACTTTGTAGGTGTTCAATTTTGCACTATTTTCCGCCCATCGTGGCGTTAAAAATATCAAATGATCAACACAAACTAATATCGTTACTAATTAAAATCGAATTTTTAAGGGCTGAGCCCTCCACACTTTAATCACTCACTGGGAATAATGGAAAATCAAATTGTCAATTGCGGTATTGCTCATTTTTGAACAAAGAAGTTGACTATTTCGCGAAAGTTCAATGATATGAATTATAAATTATATAAATTATTATAAATATATATATAAATTTCTAGCCTAGTACAACGGAAAATCTTGAAATTTACATTTGGCATAATAAATGTCTACAAGTAAAGAAGCCCGAATTATTTCATGCAGTCAAAATACACGAAACGCCACAAATATATTTTTCTCATATTTTTAATTGAGCTTATAGTAAACTCCTTATGTCTAAGTTATAAGTACATGTACTAAAGTTTAACAAAATTACATTTCAGTAGTTTCAATAATACGGGCTTGTGCCAGAAATCGCTTTCTCTTCGATTCCAACCCAAATTTCTATAGTCGGTGTGCCAGAAATCTCTTTGGTCGATTTTGACATCACCTAATTTTTTAGAGGCGATTTGTGGTTATATTCACCTTTATCTAAAGTTATCAAAAAATAAAAACCAAGTACAATAGCTTAGTGTTTTCCTCGATAATCTGCAATTTAAAGAATTCCAACATTTCAGATGTTTTAAGCATAAATTTGCATTTTACCTCTTTTCCATTAGAGAAAAATTAACGAAACAACGTAAAACAACCAACCTGCTCGCATTTAAATTTTAATAGTTTCGATGATTGAAAATTGTGTTTAATTCAATTAATTGATATGTTAAAATATACTAAAAGTTAATAATAAAGCTGCGATGTTTCAAATTTGTTTTAAAAATGCGTAAAAAGTGATTTTAAAAATCTAATTGGTGAAAGTTTGTTTGCCTGCAATTTGTTAAAGGGGTTATGTTTTATACGATTTCTGTTTATTAGGGAGGGAAATTTTTTCTTTTTGTTTGGTTTTTGTTGAGTGAGGAATGTGAAAGGGAATAATCAGTCTCAAAATATTTGCTTGGCAACTGTCGCTAAGTGTAAACTCTAGCAAAATACACCAATTAAGAATCAAAGATAAGTGTCGCACAAGAATCGCTACGTGTAAAACGGCATAAAATAAACACTCTTCAATCAGCTGTTCATCCGAACATAAAAGTTTGATAAATGAAACTTCCTGAAATGCTGCAAACTTACGGTTTTGTTTTGCGGAATTGAAAACAACTGACTTGAAAACCTTCAGAGATTTCTGGCACACGACCGATTAATTCCTTATCTTTTGTAAATTAAGGTAGTCTTGCAATTATATCTGTTATTGAGTTTTACTTTAGGTTGAATGTTGGCATTTGCAGACAATGCTTAAAAATTGATATTCGTTACAACACTAAATTCCCTTTATCATATGGTATTTGCAAATGCTTTTTTACTATGGAAAATCAGAAACGATAAAACATGAAGTACCTATTTTGTAATAATTATAATTTATAAAATGATTTGCAAAAGGTTTCATACATATTTAAGGAAAAATAGAAGTGAACACACAACGCACAGCTACAGTACTAAAATGGAATGGTTTCCAAAAAAGTGTAAACTCTCTCAATCACATGTAATAAATGATACATCGTCTTTTATTTAAATGACACAACGTCCGTAACTGATAAGCTTCGTCCTACTCTATTACACAAAATAAAATACTCAACTGTCTCTCTCACGCATTTTGAATTAGATCGATTTTTAAACTTTAAAGCCTGGCAATAGTATCTCATGAACGGTTTATTCCAGGCAATAGTATACCATTCCCTCATTGTCTTGTTTAATATTTTATAATACACTGGCAACCCGCACCGGCTTCGCACGGGTAGATAGATAGAAAGAAAAATTAGTATTTTAAATTAATACTTCATTTGGACATATAGAACTAAAATTTTTTTGTAGGAACCACTCTGCGACTGGACAGGTAAGTCACGATTATTTTATTAAAATACTGTTTTATTTATGGGATCATAAGCCACTAAAGTTTAATGGTTTAGAGCTTTCCTGTACACAATATTTGATATCATTTTGTCTTGTGGGAGCAAAATTAATTGATTTTCGGTGGATCCGACCCGCGATAGGCCAACATACAGTTAGCCATGAGTAAAGCATTTTTTCGTAGGTCAATCCCGATTAAATCGAAGGTTTGGCCCTGGGACTTGTTAATTGTTAAAGCAACAGATGTTTTCACCGGAAATTGAAGTCGTCGATTATCGGTATCGTAGGAATATGAACTAACTAAACGGCTGCAGGGCCGGTAATAATGGTCGCTACAATTAAATTGTCCTTCAATTCTTTTATAAGCAGCCACGTTCCATTGCACATGCAAGGAGGACGTAAATTTCTCACAAGCAGGATTGGCGCTCCGATTTTTAATTATAATTGATGAAGGACGTCATAATTACTGCTGAAATTTGGAGATGGAAAAGTTCCTTCTCTAAGTTTTAGCAGTTTTTGTGGAAAATTGCTATGCGTATTTCGACGAAGATGAGCTTTCATATTGGTTCGTAATTTCAAGGGGAGACATTTTCAAGCGTGCTTTCATAATATCTGCAAATACAAAAATAATTCCACCCATGACGGCAGCGGAGTTTCTGAGATCCTTTAAAGTTCTGTCCACAGCCTCTACATGTGCTCTATGGCTATGGCTTAAATCATAGGTATTATATTGACGTACTATTGTGTCTATAATATTATTCTATGTACGAACAGAATCATTTAAATTTTTATCATTAAATGAAAATACCTAACAACAAATTGTATGTAATTTTGTTGTTACATATCCCACACAATTTGTTGGCAAAATTTAAAATAAGAAGAAGAGCTCCCCTTTAAGGACCATTTGTCCAGTCTATACAAGTATATGCATTTTAATAGTCTTTGGCATGGTGTAAGAAATAGAAGTGATGCCAATTTGGACTGTTACGCTCTCAAAAATTGCTCACTCTCAATTTTTAGTAAATAAGTATTATCAGTGTATTAAAACGCTGAAAAACACGCATTTAGTGTTGAACATAACGTGAAAATGTAAAAATTAGTGTTATAAAGTCAATTTCTTGCGCATTGATCAGCTTCGTTGATGACGATGAAATCGTGTTCAAAATAGTATTATTAAAATAAAATAGCGAATAACCAAAGTACAAAATAAATTGAATAAAATAATAAATTAAAAAACAAAACGGCAATTTTTCTATTTTTCATAGAATTTTCAGCCAGTTAAATATGCACATTATCACATATGTAAACAATGAACATATGATAGTGCTGTGCAGCGTAAAAATTAAGAAATAAGGACCATTTTGAGAGATCGACACATAACGGTAAAAAATTGGCATCATTTCTATTTCTTACACCATGAGACTTTGGTATCGTTCGTCCGTCGTGTTTGTTTTAAGAGAGATACACATTCCCTCTCTTTCTCTCAGCATTGCTTTTCGACTTGCTTACGCTCATTTTATTTTGCCTTCATTGCACATCTCTGGACAAAACACACTGTCTCTCTATTGTTCCGCTCTTAGAGAACATCTTATTAAGAAAGAAGAGAACGAAGTGTGAAATACTCTCACACAGTAGTTAATAAATGTTAGGAACAAAAACAACAATAACAAGAATATCATAAAATTAAAGGAGCAACAATGCATGAAACGTACGAATTTTTTTGTGCATGCATGTAAGCAATTTTATAAATAGTATAAATTTTTGATTATTATTGTAATTTTCGTAGGGATCGCTAATTTTCTTGAAAATAAAATTGAGGCTATGCCAATCGCTTAAAATATAGCTTTCTATAGGTGAAAGAATTTTAACATAAGTTGATTAGTTTTCATTCTATTCATTACAATTAAAAATACATATATTTCCTCTTTATAATAATAGTATACATTATTAGTATAGAAACATTTTAGTTAACTCCTAATATATTAAGCTCTGTGTGTACAAAGAAATTTCATTCATTGCTAATTGGGACCATCTTGATCTTCCTGTTACGTAAATATAACAAAACAATAAAATTAATAAGGCAAGATCTTTGCGCTATTTCACGCTTATCAAGTATTTATTATGCATTTTTTGCGCCCATATATACAAACAAATATGAGTATAGCGTTCAGACAAGAACAAACTTTAACTTCAACATTTCCAGGGCTTAAGGTCGAGGTACACAAACGACTTCAATGTTAAGCTGCATTGTCGACAAACGCAGCATGCAGCGTCAAACTACACAAACGACGTCGAGGTACACAAACGACTTAAACCATATTGACTTCAATAAACAAAAAAAAGGCGGTGAATTTGAAAATTTAAGAAAGTAATTATTGAAGAAAACTGTATTACTAGTTGCCCCATAGGCCCACTGGACCCGCCACTGGATGTCATCCATTGAAACCACCAGTTATAACGGAAGGTATCGAGGTGTTAGCAAGTTAGTGTGAAGGATTTGTTGGGTGGTATATATATAATATAAGCATATAATATTCATATTGACTTTAGCTTTCACTGAAATACCGACTGAGTCAAAGTCTTGGGCAAGGGTATGGACGTCGTGTTGTAATGAGTAGGGCGACTCCACCTGAGGAGTTGGGGGATGAATTATGATGGTAACAACTATAGTTAATTGGTATGGGAAAGTTTCGTTTGGGATATATGAGTATATGAGTTTCCTGAAAGGATGTAACTTTTATAATAAGAATTTGTAACTAATCGTAATTGTTTAAGTATCCATTGACATTGCATTGCAAGATTTTAAGCATTGAGAAATGATATGATATTTATATTGCAGTACTATATGAAAGAGTGGTGGGTTTGATCAGTAAAGTAAAAATGGACGCTGGAAGTCAACCCTGGATTAGAGACAAACGCAGGTTCGCCCCCCGGCCCAACCGTTAAAAAATATACAGTATATGTCTATGTCATTTCTTCATCGAAAATGTCTACATGCGAGTTGTTCGAAAGGAGAGGTGTGATAGTTTGGGTTGAAGTTTTAGTTTTAGTCGAATTTTGTGATCTTAAAGTTGTATTTATGTTGCTGGAATGTTTAGTAAACATTTTCATTTTAGTTTCGGAGAGTATTTGGGATGGTAGAGATAAATCTTTGGCGTTGTCTTTGGTGATGAGGGCAGGTGTATCCGGTGTTAATGGTTTGGTGTCAGAATTGATGTCAGCGTAAGATGTAGTGGCACGACTATTGTTGTTGACAGCAGGTGATGATCCTAGGTTGGAACGAGCACTGAAAGAGTAGGTGGCGTTGGATTGGTGTCTTTCTGCATAAAACTTACGAGGGGGGACAAAAAAAAACCGGGAATTTCGTCATAACTTCTTTATTTCTTAATATTTTAACACCAAATTTTGATCACCTTCAAAGCATTCGCCATTGACCATAACGCACTTCTCCAAACGATTCTTCCATTGTTCAAAATAATTTTTAAATTCACTCATCGGGATGTCCTTTAAGCCTTCCAGCGATTCTTGTTTCACCTCCTCCACAGTGGCAAAACACTTTCCTTTCATATTCCTTTTGAGCCTGGGGAACAAAAAAAGTCACAGGGGGCTAGATCCAGTGAGTATGGGGGGTGGACAATCGGTGTCATGGCGTTTTTGGTCAAAACATGCCTGAAGTCGACGCTCCCTTTGCTCGTTTGTGAGAAGGCGCGGGACGAATTTGGCTGCAACCCTTCTCATGTGCAAATCTTCGGATAAAATTCTCTGAATTGAACTCCATGACATTCCCGACATCTCACAGAGTTGATCAATGGTTCGGCGATGGTCTTCACGAACGAGGGCATTGATTTTGTCGACGTTTTCAACAGTTCTTGACGTTGAGGGGCATCCTGAACGAAGTTGGTCTTCAATAGACATTTCTCCATTTTTAAAACGTGAAAACCAATCGTAAACTCTGGTTTTACTTAGGGCAGCATCCCCATAAGCAGTCTTAAGCATTACAATAGTTTCCGCGGCCGATTTCCCCAACAAAATTTCACAGCCGCGCGTTGTTCTCGACAATCTGCCATTACGTTTTCGCCGAAATGTAAAAAGTTGTTTTACTAAAAAAAATCTCACAGGCGAACCGATGCACTCACAGCGACACAACTTTGCACACTGACGCAGATGGCGTGACACTAACGGACATGTGGTCAAATTCCCAGTATTTTTTTTGGGTCCCCTCTCGTAATGGCAGTTTTCATATCTGCTTTTCCGTGATCCTTATTGCTTGGAGTTTCTTGTGCTTCATGAACGATGGGCAGTTTCTATCAAACGTGTTGTGGTAAGGATTTAGGTTACCATTTTCCTTGCAGTTGATGCATTGTTTGATGTGTGGGCAGATTTCGGATGAGTCGATGTTGGTGTGGGAGGTGTTAGCACAGTTGAGGCAAAGTTGACTTGATTTGCAAGTGTTTGTGATGTGTCCAAGACGACCGCAGTTTCTGCATCGGAGAGGAAGCTGAATGTAAGAACGTTTGTACCTTTTCATAACCAATGTGTACCTTTTCATAACCAATGTTAAATTCAGTAAGAAGTGTTGGAGTTGAAATTGTGACTATGATTAGTTTCCTTTAGATCATTGTTAACCTTCTTGAAGATTTTTTTTACAGGCAGAGACATTTTGGGACTTTAGTTCTTCGAGTATTTCCTATCGAGGTTTGTCACTTTAATCAATTTGGATGCTTGTTGTATATTTTTGGTTTTAATAATGCAGGTGCCATATCTAAGACTTTTTATTTCGTTGCAAGCCGACCGCAGAAAATATTATCGATTACTTTTTGAAGGAGGAACGGGGACTCTTTGTCCATAATTTCCTTCTGTTATGTTCTGGACATTATTAAGTATTTGGGTCCATTGGAGTTATTTAAAAGAGTTTTAGATTAATCAAACGCAAAACAAAGATGATTGCTTGTTGTTTTTAATGTCCGATCAGGCGGATCACCGATGGCTACAGTATTGTTTACAACAGTCAACCGAAAAGAGAGAGAGAAAGACTACCGCAACAATTTAATGAAGTGATAAGAGAACAATGTGAAACCAAAGACTATTCACTTATATAGACTGGACAGTTCGAAGTAGAATGGTGCCGCTCTCATTTTTCTGTTTCGAATAGTTTGTACGTGTTTTCAACAACAAGAACGCAGAAATTGTTGTTGGAATGTCTAAATGTTGTTGTTGGAATGTTTAAATGTTTTGATTTTGATGAGCGATTGTTGTTGGTTTGTTGACTTGCTCAGCAATATTGAAAGCGAAACAGAAATATTGAGAGCTAAACCACAATTTTGGGGGTGAAACAGCAACTCTGAGAGTGAAAATGCAATTTTGAGAGCGAAACACAATTTTGAAGTTCGAATTGTCCAGTCTATGGTATATATGGTCTTTGGCGAAACTGAAAACTGAGATTGTGCGAGCTTCTTCAAAACACGTCCGTACTCAGCGGGCGCAGTTGTTAAACTGAATTATCTGAATTGTTATTATACATGTCCGTGTGTTAAATAAATATGCATCTAAAGGTCGAAATACAATAACGACTTCAACGATAAGCTGCATTGTCGACAAACGCAGCATGCAGCGTCAAACTACACAAACGACTTTAACCATATTGATTTCAGTAAACAAAAACCAGCTGTGAATATGAAAATTTAAGAAAGTAATTATTGAAGAAAACTGTGGAGATACATAAACGACGTTTTCTTGCAAAACAGCTATTGCTCCGTTCGCGCGTCAAAAAAAAAAGTTGAAATGTATGAAATCGTATGGACTGAGTTACATAGCTTACTCGCGAACGTAGCAACTCAAAAAGTCGAACGACATCAACAACAAAAACAGTATTGGTGAATGGAAAAGGAACTGGTTTGTGAATCAGAAAACAGCTGTTTGTGAACCAAAAGAAATGCTTGATCGCGTGGTGAATGACAAAAAACTTTTTGGCAAATGGCAATTTCTTTGCAGTATTTATGTTAAATTTGATGGCAGACTTTCCTATCTATTTAAAAAGATATTACAATTCAATTTATTACATGATCATAAAAATACATACTTCCTTTTTTAGGGTTCTGTACCCATAGGGAGCTAACGGGACCCTATTACTAAGCTTACGATGTCAGTCCGTCCGTCTTCTGCTCTATCTCATGAACCGTAATAGGTAGAGAGTTGAAATTTTCACAGAGTGTGTAATTCACTTGGGTGTAGAACGACAAATACTAAAAATACACATTTTTAGAAGCATTGTTCTTTAATTTAACCTTTTGTTTAACAATTTTTTTTTTGAAGTATACTTTTAAGCTGTAATTGTAATATACTTTTAAGCTATTAAATATCCACATAATTTAATATTTTAAGCAAAAAATCTTGTACGATGGTACGGAACCCCCCGTGTGCGAGTCCTACTCACACTTGGCGGATTTTTTAATAATTCAACTAGTAATACAGTTTTCTTCAATAATTACTTTCTTAAATTTTCAAGTTCACAGCTGTTTTTTGTTTATTGAAGTCAATATGGTTGAAGTCGTTTGTGTACCTCGACGTCGTTTGTGTAGTTTGACGCTGCATGCTGCGTTTGTCGACAATGCAGCTTATCGTTGAAGTCGTTAGTGTATTTCGACCTTTAGATGCATATTTATTTAACACACGGACATGTATAATAACAATTCAGATAATTCAGTTTGACAACTGCGCCCGCTGAGTACGGACGTGTTTTGAAGAAGCTCGCACAATCTCAGTTTTCAGTTTCGCCAAAGACCATATATACCATAGACTTGACAATTCGAACTTCAAAATTGTGTTTCGCTCTCAAAATTGCATTTTCACTCTCAAAGTTGCTGTTTCACCCCCAAAATTGTGGTTTAGCTCTCAATATTTCTGTTTCGCTTTCAATATTGCTGAGCAAGTCAACAAACCAACAACAATCGCTCATCAAAATCAAAACATTTAGACATTCCAACAACAACATTTAGACATTCCAACAACAATTTCTGCGTTCTTGTTGTTGAAAACACGTACAAACTATTCGAAACAGAAAAATGAGAGCGGCACCATTCTACTTCGAACTGTCCAGTCTATATAAGTGAATAGTCTTTGGTTTCACATTGTTCTCTTATCACTTCATTAAATTGTTGCGGTAGTCTTTCTCTCTCTCTTTTCGGTTGACTGTTGTAAACAATACTGTAGCCATCGGTGATCCGCCTGATCGGACATTAAAAACAACAAGCAATCATCTTTGTTTTGCGTTTGATTAATCTAAAACTCTTTTAAATAACTCCAATGGACCCAAATACTTAATAATGTCCAGAACATAACAGAAGGAAATTATGGACAAAGAGTCCCCGTTCCTCCTTCAAAAAGTAATCGATAATATTTTCTGCGGTCGGCTTGCAACGAAATAAAAAGTCTTAGATATGGCACCTGCATTATTAAAACCAAAAATATACAACAAGCATCCAAATTGATTAAAGTGACAAACCTCGATAGGAAATACTCGAAGAACTAAAGTCCCAAAATGTCTCTGCCTGTAAAAAAAATCTTCAAGAAGGTTAACAATGATCTAAAGGAAACTAATCATAGTCACAATTTCAACTCCAACACTTCTTACTGAATTTAACATTGGTTATGAAAAGGTACACATTGGTTATGAAAAGGTACAAACGTTCTTACATTCAGCTTCCTCTCCGATGCAGAAACTGCGGTCGTCTTGGACACATCACAAACACTTGCAAATCAAGTCAACTTTGCCTCAACTGTGCTAACACCTCCCACACCAACATCGACTCATCCGAAATCTGCCCACACATCAAACAATGCATCAACTGCAAGGAAAATGGTAACCTAAATCCTTACCACAACACGTTTGATAGAAACTGCCCATCGTTCATGAAGCACAAGAAACTCCAAGCAATAAGGATCACGGAAAAGCAGATATGAAAACTGCCATTACGAGAGGGGACCCAAAAAAAATACTGGGAATTTGACCACATGTCCGTTAGTGTCACGCCATCTGCGTCAGTGTGCAAAGTTGTGTCGCTGTGAGTGCATCGGTTCGCCTGTGAGATTTTTTTTAGTAAAACAACTTTTTACATTTCGGCGAAAACGTAATGGCAGATTGTCGAGAACAACGCGCGGCTGTGAAATTTTGTTGGGGAAATCGGCCGCGGAAACTATTGTAATGCTTAAGACTGCTTATGGGGATGCTGCCCTAAGTAAAACCAGAGTTTACGATTGGTTTTCACGTTTTAAAAATGGAGAAATGTCTATTGAAGACCAACTTCGTTCAGGATGCCCCTCAACGTCAAGAACTGTTGAAAACGTCGACAAAATCAATGCCCTCGTTCGTGAAGACCATCGCCGAACCATTGATCAACTCTGTGAGATGTCGGGAATGTCATGGAGTTCAATTCAGAGAATTTTATCCGAAGATTTGCACATGAGAAGGGTTGCAGCCAAATTCGTCCCGCGCCTTCTCACAAACGAGCAAAGGGAGCGTCGACTTCAGGCATGTTTTGACCAAAAACGCCATGACACCGATTGTCCACCCCCCATACTCACTGGATCTAGCCCCCTGTGACTTTTTTTGTTCCCCAGGCTCAAAAGGAATATGAAAGGAAAGTGTTTTGCCACTGTGGAGGAGGTGAAACAAGAATCGCTGGAAGGCTTAAAGGACATCCCGATGAGTGAATTTAAAAATTATTTTGAACAATGGAAGAATCGTTTGGAGAAGTGCGTTATGGTCAATGGCGAATGCTTTGAAGGTGATCAAAATTTGGTGTTAAAATATTAAGAAATAAAGAAGTTATGACGAAATTCCCGTTTTTTTTTTGTCCCCCCTCGTAAGTTTTATGCAGAAAGACACCAATCCAACGCCACCTACTCTTTCAGTGCTCGTTCCAACCTAGGATCATCACCTGCTGTCAACAACAATAGTCGTGCCACTACATCTTACGCTGACATCAATTCTGACACCAAACCATTAACACCGGATACACCTGCCCTCATCACCAAAGACAACGCCAAAGATTTATCTCTACCATCCCAAATACTCTCCGAAACTAAAATGAAAATGTTTACTAAACATTCCAGCAACATAAATACAACTTTAAGATCACAAAATTCGACTAAAACTAAAACTTCAACCCAAACTATCACACCTCTCCTTTCGAACAACTCGCATGTAGACATTTTCGATGAAGAAATGACATAGACATATACTGTATATTTTTTAACGGTTGGGCCGGGGGGCGAACCTGCGTTTGTCTCTAATCCAGGGTTGACTTCCAGCGTCCATTTTTACTTTACTGATCAAACCCACCACTCTTTCATATAGTACTGCAATATAAATATCATATCATTTCTCAATGCTTAAAATCTTGCAATGCAATGTCAATGGATACTTAAACAATTACGATTAGTTACAAATTGTTATTATAAAAGTTATATCCTTTCAGGAAACTCATATACTCATATATCCCAAACGAAACTTTCCCATACCGATTAACTATAGTTGTTACCATCATAATTCATCCCCCAACTCCTCAGGTGGAGTCGCCCTACTCATTACAACACGATGTCCATACCCTTGCCCAAGACTTTGACTCAGTCGGTATTTCAGTGAAAGCTAAAGTCAATATGAATATTATATGCTTATATTATATATATACCACCCAACAAATCCTTCACTCTACGTAACCTTCGCAACATACTTGCTAACACCTCGATACCTTCCGTTATAACTGGTGGTTTCAATGGATGACATCCAGTGGCGGGTCCAGTGGGCCTATGGGGGCTGAGGCACCCCCTCAACCGGGCAGAGTGAAATTTAATATTCTCATTGTCATCGCATCATTTTAATATTCACTTGCAGTATGTTTCTATGGCCGCACGTTATGTAACCCCTTTTCTATGTGGAATAAACAACAACGCACTCACTTCATTCCAATTCGTTTTTACCTAATCATCGTTTGATTATGTGTGGGCCGCATAAAGCTGAGTCGTTGCTCAGAGGTTCACAAGGCAAATATACTTTTTTTGTTGTTATTATTGTTGTATTGAGTACGCTCAAGAGTATTGCGCTCTTCGTTCTCTCCTTTTTGTATATGATGTTTACTGAGATCGTGAGAAGAGAGTGTGTTTCGTAAGCTCGCGATCAAATGTGCAAACTGATGCTATGTAATGCAACAAGGAAAATATTAAGGTGGAGATACACAAACGACTTCAACGATTAGCTGCATTGTCGACAAACGCAGCATGCAGCGTCAAACTACACAAACGACTTCAACCATATTGATTTCAGTAAACAAAAACCAGCTGTGAATTTGAAAATTTAAGAAAGTAATTATTGAAGAAAACTGTATTACTAGTTGAATTATAAAAAAGGAAGTATGTATTTTTATTATTATGTGATAAATTGAATTGGAATAACTTTGTAAATAGATAGGAAAGTTTGCCATCAAATTTAACATAAAGTTTTTTGTCATTCACCACGCGATCAAGCAGTTCTTTTGGTTCACAAACAGCTGTTTTCTGGTTCACAAACCAGTTCCTTTTCCATTCACCAATACTGTTTTTTGTTGAAGTTGATGTCGTTCGACTTTTTGAGTTGCTGCGCTCGCGAGAAAGCTATGTAACTCAGTCCATACGATTTCATACATTTCAACTTTTTTTTTTGACGCGCGAACGGAGCAATAGCTGTTTTGCAAGAAAACGTCGTTTATGTATCTCTACCTTTATTGATGTATTGTATTCGCGACATTCATATTTCTTCTTTACTTTGTATACCGTGTAATCTAATAATTACACATCATGGATATCCGGAAATTCTCCATTAAAAGACCACATTCTTCAGAATCAAATAAACATCCACCTGAAATAACGGTGATGTCAACTGAAAATGCTATCACTATAAGAAAGATAATTTTTGTCACATCTATATATATATACAATATATATACATATGCATATAAATGAATCGTCAAAATGTAAGTCAGGGGTTTCTCGAGAACGACTGGACCAATTTTGATCATATTTTTTTTGTTGAACTTATGGAATCACCTAGAAGGTTTGCATCTATATTTGGACCCGGTAGGTGGCGCTGTTCTCCAATTATAGATAGTTTTATACCATTTTTTAAACTGAATGTGCTTTTTAGTACTTTACATACTAACTACCTTCCTAGTGTAATTAAGTACTGACTCCTTCCTAGTCAATATTGTTTGAGGTTTTTCCCATTTTTTCCTTATTTTTAAGTCTATCATAAGCCAAAATTAAAATAAAACATATATACTTACATATAAATATAAGTATATATGTATAGTAGATAAGTAGCATCTTCCATACTAATCTCCGATTTTAATAATTTTTTTTTTAAAGAACAAATGAATCCTAATGCAGCATGTTGCATACATAGTTTTTCATTTTTTAAAGTTTAATATACTATTTTTTAGTATTAAGTGTTTGGAAAACCATTGCAAGACCAAGCACAAAACATGTTTCGTTGTTAATGCTGTGCTGCTTATTAAAGCAAACTTAGCTTAGAAAACAAGCTTTTAATTTACAAGCAGATAGTTGCTCCTTCGTGGAAATATGGTATCCAGCGATGGGGTACATCACGCCCATCAAATCGTAGCAAAATACAGGTCCTTCAAAATAAGGCCCTCTGGACAATCACTGATGCCCCATGGTTCGTCAGGAATACGACACTTCACAACGATCTCAGCATACCTACAGTTTTACAGGAAATAAACTTTCATAGTAGCCGATACAATGACAGACTTGTCTCCCACCCAAATCCTCTCGCAGAGTCACTAACCAGGACGGTGATTCAAAGGCGGCTAAAAAACCTTCATCCAAACGACTTACCAACTCTCAATTAAATAAAATTTACCCTTTCCTAAACTGATTTCAAATCAATCCCTGTAACTGTTTATAGTCCTAACAACAATATTTTATAACTTTAAGTGGTTTAATGTTCCTAATAAATAATATAAAAAAAAAATAAAAAATGCTGTGCTGCTTCTTGAAATTTCTTTGGTTGTTGTTGTATTTTTTCCTCTTGGCAAATCCATACACTTACATTTTATTTAACTTTTCTGTCGTTAAAGCAAGCACTCAAAGCAAGCACAACGATCGATAAGAAAATTTTGATTGAGAGTGGCCTAAGATAGACATTAAAAACATATTGCTTTTGTTGTTTTGTTTTTTTGGTTGAAGTTTACTGGGCCGTCTAGTTCATTATAAAGAGGTCACTTGTAAAAAAAAGAGAGAGATGCTTTACTTATATTTGTTTACTTTGCTCACGTGCACAACATATCAACAACACACCTGCCTACAATTACAACTATTTTTGCTCTTCCAGAGAATCATGTGCTCATGGAGAGAGCGAGTTTCATTTATGCTTTTCATTTGTGTGTGTCCTACAATATGCCGATCTCACATATTAATTTTTGTGCATGTCGCTAAGGCTTTGCTGTTATAAGTCATATAAATAAAAACGTTATTTGCCCCAATTATTTAGATTATTTATTATTGTATAATATGCTAATATGTAAAAAATAACTAAACTGCAACAATTAATGAAAAATTGACTGTTTGATAGCACGTTAATTCATTAATTCTTCTTACATTTTAAAAGACAAAAAAAAGTCTGAATGCCAGTAAGAAAATTTAAAGAGGCTGGATGACAACCTAATACTAGTGAGACATATGTCGTATGACATTGGTGGCATTAGAAAATCTTAATAATTATAGAGACAGCGAGACATCATCAAAGTCACACACCGATATGAAAAAACCGAATTTCTCAGCTCCCTGCAAGTTTTTATCGCTATCCATGCTCCAATCCTGATGCTTAGTAGGACTCTTCAGACACCAGAATTTCAGATATCATCAGATAGTGCGTAGTGTAATTGACTTATTACTTGAAGAAAGAATAAAGCATCTTTCGATAGAATTTTTGAAGAAACCAAGAGTGTTTCTAACGAAATAGGATTCGCGTTAAAAATTCGTCGTTTATATTGTCGGGAAAAAACAGCACCAACATACGCACCGAGGATACGATGCTTCCGAGATACTGTTGGTAATTTTTTTCAAATTGTAAGCTTTCGATAAACGATAGTAAATACCGGTTCCTAACTTTTTTACAGTGTCACCATTTACTATCCTTTTCTGGATTTTATGATTTGATTTGATTTGATTTGATTTAGGTTTGAGATGCAAAGAGAAATTCCTGGCCATTCTGGCTGTTACGGCCCAATACTAGGAATTAAGGGCTATCCTAATCAAGTACCACCCCAATATAATGTTTGAATAATGTAGTTAAGTTTTGAGAGAAAATAACTGTATTTGAATTGAATTGAATTGAAGTATATAGGTTTAAGTTAGGTATAAGTGTTGTAATAAAATTATTCTGAATCTGAGAGACTTTCGTGCAGACGTGTTTTGCTTTGGACATATTTGGAGGAAGCATTTAAGTTTTGCTAGCATTCAATTATCTTACCAAAAAGCTCTTAGTTTTGGATTCAACACTGGCTCTAGAGGGTTTGATTCCAGCGCTTAATACCAAGCATACAGTCGAAAAAATCGTGGAAACAGCGAAACCGAGCTCACTTCGGCAACAGTTGATCGGACTTTTTCTCTGCTAAAAAGATTGAAAAACTACCAGCGAGTTAATATGTCTGAGCCCAGACTCAACTGGTTAGCGTTGGGCAATGTTCCCAAAAAGGTCGAAATTTCAACTAAAGAAATAGTTGGCATGTTTTTCCAAGTGAAACCTCGTCATCTTGCAACATTGGACTGGGCAGTCGTGGATTGATGTAATCTAGACATCTAGTATTATAAGATTTAACAACCATGCAATACCAGAATAGATTATTCATTAATAATTTCATAGAATAATTCAAAGAAATTTAAATGAAGCCTCATATTATACCAATGAATAAGCGTTTTTGTTCTGGAGAAAATTTGTTGACAAACCCTAGCACGCCCCCCCCAATGTTGAATCCTGGAACCGCCACTGACTGCATCGGACGTGGGGTTATCCCTTCAACAACCGTAAAGGCAACATAATTGCTAAATTTATAAATCAATCTCCTTTAATACTACTGAACGATGGCCAACCTACACACTTCAGTATACATGACACTTTTACTTATATAGACATTTTAAACATATCGCATTTTTTGTCACCAATCATGCCAACTATGAAAAATTCACGACATCAACTTTTAGGCACAGTCACGTCAAGCAAGTCAGCTCTAACATAAACCAAGAATCAGCGAACATTACTAAAATTATACGGCAAAGCGCAAACATCTCCATTCCTCAGTCTCACTTTATCCCTTTTAATAACAAATCAGTCCCCTGGTGGAGTCACAACCTTCAAGCACTTAAAGTCAACAAGAACAGACTCTGGTCCATCCGAAAAAGAAATATTTCCACAGCTAATATTATACCATATAAAAAAGCTAACGCTCTCTTTAAATGACAACTCAAAATTGCTAAATGTTCATCATTATACAATTTCACTTCATCTATGAACCCAAATACCCCCACCGCTAAAATCTGGGCTAATATTCGTCACTTTTGGGGTACTAAACCCAGGCATACTATTCATGCCATCTCCGACCCTTCTATCGCTACAGCCATTACCAACAAACATGATATTGCATATAAGTTTTGTAGCTACTGGTCATCAGAATGTAGAGATAGAAACTTTACTGCTGACTTTTGCAGACAGAAATCCAATTCCCTACCCCTACCGATCTCCTACACACCATCCCTTGCCGCAAATCAAATAGAAACCCCAATCTCTGCTCTTGAATTTACTCATGCCATATTGGGACTCAAAGGTAAAACTCCCGGCGTTGTAGCAGGAATAAAAGCTGCAAGAATTATTTGCATAAAATGAAAATTGTTCTCAATTTCCATTTTAATTTCTCACAATTAGCCACAACGTTCTATTTGTATGTATAACCAAAACAAAAAAACAGCTGCTCAGACCTCGAAAACTCGCAAAAGGCGACTGTGAACAGCTCACGGAAACTCGCAACAGAACTCGCACTCTGAACGTACTATAAGATATAATTACATATATTAATGTATAACAAAATTACATTTCAGTAGTAACAATAATACGGGTTTGTGCCAGAAATCGCTTTCTCCTCAATTCCAACCCGAATTGCAATTCTCGGTTTGCCAGAAATCTATTTTTTCGGTTTTGACATCACCTAATTTTTTTGAGACGATTTGGTTAAATTCACCTTATCTAAAGTTGTAAAAAAATAAAAACCAAGAACGATAGCTTATTGTTTTCCTCGGTAATCTGCAATTTAAAGAATTCCAACATTTCAGATGTTTTTAAGCATAAATTTGCATTTTACCCAAATCTCTTTTCCATTAAAGAAAAATAAACGAAACAATGTAAACAACCAACCTGTTCGCATTTACATTTTAATAGTTTCGATGATTGAAAATTGTCTTTAATTCAATTAATTGATATGTTAAAATAAACTTAAAGTTAATAATAAAGCTGCGATGTTTTAAATTTGTTTTAAAAATGCGTAGAAAGTGATTTTAAAAATCTCATTGGTGAAAGTTTGCATGTTTGCAATTTAATAAAGGGGTTATGTTTTATACGATTTCTGTTTATTGGGAAGGGAAATTTTTTCTTTTTGTTTGAGTTTTGTTGAGTGAGGAATGTGAAAGGGAGTAACCAGTCTCAAAATATTTGCTTGGCAACTGTTGCTAAGTATAAACACTAGCAAGAGACAGCAATTAAGAATCAAAGATAAGTATCGCAAAAGAATCGCTACGTGTAAAACGGCATAAAATAAACACTCTTAAATCGGCTGTTAGTCCGAACATACAAGTTTGATAAATGAAACTTCCCGAAATGCTGCACATCTACGGTTCTTTTTTTGCGGCATTGAAAACAACTGACCTGAAATCTTCAGAGATTTCTGGCACATGACCGATAAATTCCTTACCTTTTATAACTTAAGGTAGTCTTGCAATTATGTATGTAATCGACCTTCACTTTGTGTTGATTGTTCGCATTTGATATTGATATTCGTTACATCACTACTGCTGTGTAAAATAAAGTTCATGTTACCAGTCTGTAAAATTCCCTTTATCATATGGTATTTGCAATTTCACATTGTTTGCCACCTACAGACTCCGAAACTACTGAACCGATTTTGATGAAATTTTAATACTGTATGTTAATTGGTCCAGAATAGGATAGTTTTTATCTCGATTAATTAGCTCAATATGTTAATAAATTAGATAGTTTTTTTAGGGCTAAGATTTTTAAATTTTTTCCACAGCCAAGCACAGAAACTTTCGTACGTTTCATGCAGTGCTTCTTCTTGCATTTTGTGCTGTTTTTATTAGAGTTGTATTTCTTCTCTGAGAGCGAGGCACACAATGAATGAATGGGAATGCGGGTGTGTTTTGAGTTTGACCGCAGTCGGCATTCTATGAAATGAGTTAGAATGAATTATCGTGCAAAACTAAATGAAAACTTCGTCATAACTGAAGACTTTCGAATTACTCATATCATTGTATGCTCACATTGTGTATTCTTTCATTTTTGTTGTTGTTCTTTTCATTGCTTTTTGTTGTTTTCTTTCTTCTTTTTTCTTAGGCACAGCAAAACAACAACAACCCTTTATTATTTTCCAAAAAATTGTAGGCATTCGAATTAATTTGAAAACAACCTCTCATTCTCACTCATTGAATTCGTTTAAATGTTGTGCGGACGAGTCTTACGTGAGAGCACAAATTCTCTCGAACTATTTCGGCGTCGTATATATATATATACATAAATGTGGCAACCCACTTCGGCGCCACATGACGTTGGGATATGGCTCACCGATCTCACTCTCACACGACAAAATATGAGAAACCCTGGGTGACGCTATTCTTGTTCTCATTGAATTGGATTAGATTGGTTTTGATCAGATTATATTGACAAACCCAAAACGTGCAGAAATATACATTAATAAATTTATAAAATAAACTTGAAGTAAATAAACTAATCGCAGCGTATTTGAAATGAGCCACAGCATCGCGTGGCCGGGCCAGCTCGTATTTTATAAAATGATTTGCAAGGAAAAATAGAAGTGAACGCACAGCTACAATGCTAAAACGGAATGGTTCCCAAAGAAATGCTATCTCTCTCAATCATATGTAATAAGAGTGTAAGCAGTCTCTTCCATTTAAATGACACATCGTCCGTAGCTGATATGCCACGTCCTGCTATATTACACTAAATAAGATACTTTCTCTCTCACGCATTATGAAATACATACCTCGATAAATTAAACTTTAAATTATATTTAAGTTTTTTTTCAGTAAAACCTGGCAATAGTATCTCATAAACGGTTTATTCCAGGTAATAGACCGTGTTCATATTCGGAAGAAGATGCCGACGAAGTAGCCGAACTGCTTGTACCAGCATGTCGTCGGCGACGTTTTTCTTTTTTTTTTAGCGTTTTCGTTGTTTGTTCATTTCGTTTGGCTTGTATAGCGTGCGGGTGATGAAATGAAAAGGGGAATGTTAAAATTGTTGCTAGCGTGCTAATACTGAGTTGAATAACGAATGGCGTTACTAAAGAAAAATCAACGACACATGCTGCTGAGCAACAGGCTGAATGTGAACACGGTCATACTATACCATTCAGTTTGCACTGGTCCTGTGCAATACATATTCATAATTCTGTATATCGCTGTCATGCATAACGTTTTGAACAGGGACCACTTTGATTTCAGTATTATTAGCAGGGACCACAAGTTTAAAAAATAAACTTTAATCGAAACGATTAATTAACATAATTAATCGTTATATTCAAAATTAATATTTTTCGGATCATATTTAAGCTCCTGTGTACAATTGGTTGGAACCACTGGTCTTGTCTATTACACATTCAAAGTCTTTTAGAACATTCATGAGTTGTGTTAACGTCGTATTTTAGTGAATTGTTTAACAAGATTTTCGCGAACGCACCGTTCTGTTTGTTCGTAGTAAATAACTTATAACTTACCTCTGCTATTTCGTTTCCCAGTTTTACCATATGATTGGGCGTTGCTGCCAATTCATAATAAATACAAAAGGTTGGCAGCTACAACGATAACATGATTTCGACACTCAATCGTGTGTTACATTTACTACGTATGGTAAACTTTTTTGTATGGAGAAAATTTCGACGAATTCGATTTTTCAAAACATTTTTGACGTTTACGACGCTTAACACAATTCATGAATCCTTTATTTGTTCTCGCTTTCATCCAACTTTCTCATAACATTATAAAGCAATTTTGTATTGACAATATAACAGCAAATATTGAGAATGATATAGCTCTCCCAAGCAATTCATCTGTAAGTCAGACTCCACATGTTGTTCCCGAAAATGTATCATCCATTTCTTCTTAAATTATAAATTTTTTATTTATTTATTTATAAACAGTTTGAGTGCACTTAAAAGATACATACAAACTAAAGCTAAATATGAAGCTATAGCTACGATGGCCTTAAGCTTACTTATTAACGTCGTCACTACTTATTTATGAGATTATATACAATGAGTATAGTTTTTTTTTTATATGAATTTATTTTATTACAAATTATATATCTAGAACTATCAGATTATTATTCATATTATTTTTATTGTTATTCTAAATTGCTTATTTATTTACTTATATACATTTTTTTTTAAATTTGATTATACAATTGTGATTGTTTTAAAAAATGAATTAGATTAATGATGTTATCGTGGGAAGGGCTGGTTAGGGAGTGTATGGAGTCAGAGGAGGGGAAGTGTTGGAGTCTTTGGAGTTAAAGTGTGGGCAATCAGATAGGATATGTTGGACGGATAATGTGGCATTTAGGTTACAGTGGTTACAAATATTACTTAGGGAGTGATCAAAAAGGTGTTTGTGGGTTAATTTGGTGTGTCCTCGACGTTTCAGGAATGGTTCCAAAAAGAGATTATAAATTTAATTTTCCCAAATATATTATTTCTGAATTTTTATTCAAATAAATAAACAATATTTAATACTTAAAACAAATGTTAATGTAAAAAAAACATTTTACTTTTCATATTTTATTTCTTTTTTGTACTTTTTTATGTATATTAAATGTAAAATTATTAATGAAAAACGTAAAAACGAAAACAAAACAACAAAAGCAATATGTTTCAAATGTTTATCTACTGTCTATCTGTCTTGTACCTATTGCCACTCTCAATCAAAATTTTCGTATCGATCGTTGTGCTTGCTTTGAGAGACACACATTTGCTCTCTTTCCCTTGCATTCTTACAACAATAACAAAGACAACAGACAATACAAGATAAAAAGCATAAACGTTTGTGCGTGGTTTTAGAAAAACTTAATCCTAAATCATAAAATAAAAGTAAAATAAATTAAAAATAAGTCTGGTGTGAGAGTTTCAAGTGTAAGCACTTACAAGTACATTAAACCTCTTATTAGATTAACAATAATTAAACAAACAACATTAAGCGAGCAAGTTTAAATGGCGCTATGGCAAAATTGAAGAAGAAAAAACAACAAAAGACACTGGGCGATCGCCAAAATAATTTTTTTTTTTATGAAATTGATAAAAATAACATTACTACTGAACAAATAGTAGAACAGGCAACAACAAAAGTGTATAAATCTCCTATCACAGTTATTAAGTACTCTATTGAGAAACTGCATGAAATATGCAAATTTTTGAATATTACAAAATATTCAATAAGAAAGATTTTGATTGGTCTCAAGCTTCACCGTGACGACAAAAAAGACTTTGATGATACTTATTGCACAAGCATCAATATTTCGCTTAGTCCTGTAAATCTGAAAAACCCTATGAAGCCCTGCTTACGGGATTAGACAAAACGGATCCCGGTAATATCAAGACCCGGCACATGTAAATGGAAGTTAGATGTTTGGACGTCAAATTAATTGAGCGAAAAAGAGCTAATAACTGCGTTTTCATATTATATGTGGTATATTTTGAAAACAAATCCACATCGTCAAGCGAACTTAAAAAGAAGTTCTCTATCATTGATTATATCAAAAGTCAAGTGGGACTATCAAAAGCAAAACTCCAATATAATTACTTAATATTACAACTGCCAGATGTTCGGCCACAGGTCCAGTCGATGTGCGGTTAAATCATACTGTGCAAATTGCTCGGGGAACCACAATACCAAGACTTCCTCAGTGAAGACAATCAAATGTGCCAATTGCGATGATCCGCACAAAGCCTACTCCCTTGACAGTCCTAGCAGACAAAGTTACATCAACCTGAGAGCAAGAGCCCAACCAAATCGCGCTCAACCCGGATCGAATTTCAACCAAGAGTGCCTCAGCTACATAACGTGGGAACGTTTCCGAGACTTTCGAGCCACAAATCCCCCAGAGAGAAGTCTTACTGGATTAATCCCTCCAGCTCAGGTAACAACAACGAAGACCTATTTTCTATTGAAGAAATTAAAAATTGAACATTCGATTTAATTAAAAATCTCAAAAATTGTAAATCTAAAGCAATCTGCTTGAGTTTGAGGTAATAACTAAATTAGCTCGTAAATTTCTCTCATAATGTTAGGAACATAAGTATCGTAACTTGGAATGCCAGAGTCATAAGAAACAAAAAAGAAGAACTCTTCAATTTTTTATTTAATGAGAACATAGACATTTGCCTTCTAACTGAAACGTGGTTAAATAATACTTTATCAATTAAGCATTCAAATTATCATTGCTATCGGTACGACTGAATCAATTCCAGAGGGGGAGGTGTAGCTATTTTAATAAAGAAAAAAGTACGTCGCATCCTGCTACCTCTCCCACAAACATCTATCATTGCGAGCAGAAAACAGTAGTAAACAACAATTTGCTAATGATATACACAAACTCACTAGTATCAACGGAATTATATTTTAAGCCGAGAATTTAATTGTAGACATCAAGATTGGGGATGCAGCCGTGCAAACTATTGGGGAAACATCTTACTCGGAAAAATATATTCTTACGGTTTCAACATGTTTTTTCCAGCGGGCTACTCCTATGTACCGTCCGCTAGAGGGAGACGAGGGTCCATCCTGGATGTTTTCCTTACAAATTGCGCAGAGGCTCTATCACACGCTAGCGTTATTAATCATTTAAGTTCTGACCATATACCTGTTAAAGTATAAGCGACCTATCACTGTCGAAAATCTCAGGTATGAACTCAGAAGAGCAAACTAGGTACAATTTGCAAGGTATCTTAACCGAAATCTTCATATAGTACCATTAAGCACCATTACAGACAAAAACCAGGTAGATGCCATGGTCTCAGAATTCAATGGGGTGCTACGAGAAGCTAAGATTCTAAGTATCCCAAAAATTAGTGCGCACTACAGGCCTAGACCTCTGCCCTCTAATATAAAATCATTGATACAACGTCGAAATATTCACCGCCGTAACTAGCAACGTCACTGAGATACTGCCGATCAAGTTGTAGTTAAATGGTTAAACCACTGCATTAGAAACGAGATAACCAAATTACGCAATAAAACTTGGAGCGATCTACTATCTTCTCTGGATAAAGGATCTTCTCCCTTTTGGAGGATAACAAAAGTAATAAAGAAGAAAACCAAAAATATCCCTACTCTGACCGTTGGAGCAGTGCACCAATTTACTGCGGAGCAAAAGTGTGAGGCTTTTGCTCAAGCATTTCAAGTAAATAACTCTAGCACTAACGAGCTGAGTGACCCAAATACTGAGGCAGAAGTCAGTGCTTGCGTAAGTGCTCTCAATTCTACACTCATTAGCTCTGAAAGTTCCTATCTTATTAAGAAGAAAATAATAAAAAAGAATTAGCAAAAAACGGCCCTGGTTTTGACGAGATAGAAAACATATTTATTTATTTGAAATGGCTTTGACATAGAAACTGTCAGCTTAAAACAAAAATAAATGTAACAATTAACACTTAAAAGTAAGACAAAAATATAAATTGAAGTGAACTTTAACTAAAATAAATTAATTACAAAAAATCAGCCAAGTGTGAGTCGGACTCGCACACGGAGGGTTCCGTACCATCGTACAAGATTTTTTGCTTAAAATATAAAATTATGTTTATATTTAATAGCCTAAAAGTATACTACAATTAACAGCTCAAAGTATACTACAAAAAACAGAAAATTGTTAAACAAAAGGTTAAATTAAAGAACAATGCTTCTAAAACTGTATATTTTTAGTATTTGTCGTTCTACATACAAGTGAATTACACACTTTGTGAAAATTTCAACTCTCTACCTATTACGGTTCATGAGATAGAGCAGGAGACGGACGGACATTGTAAGCATAGTAATAGGGTCCCGTTAGTTCCCTATGGGTACGGAATCCTAAAAAGAGAAACAAACAATAAATAGTAAAAAAACATGAAAATAAATAAATAAGGATAATATGAAATACCAGCCTCTGACCCGATGGTGGAAATTTATTTGCAAATAGTAGCGAGCTATGCCCCTAATCACAGCCATGTGTGGTCAGAGACATATAAACTAAGAAATTACAATAATGCAGATGGTAAGGTGACCCAAATTAGCGACATCCAGTTCATCCAACCTGCAGTGTGATGAGGAGTCCCGTAGGCAGCGAATGGCGATGGTATTAATCGATGATGGCGATATCTTGGGTGAGAGAATGTGATTGCATTTATTATACGACGTACATAAAACTCGGATATGATCGTGTAGGGTATAGTTAGTAGTGCATCTATTCAATGGTAAAGGGACAAAATTTCTAGTAGGACGACTAGGGACACAAAAATTTAACTGATTCAATAGCTCAGGAGAATCAATTTCCCCAACTATGAGCTTATGAAGAAAACTAATCCCAAGAGCTCTCATACGATGCACCAAAGATGGAAGACTGATAAGAAGGAGCCTATCAGAGTTAGATGGCAAACGCGAATTAGGATTCCAGTTTAGGCTACGAAGGGTAAACAGAAGGAATTGTTTCTGTACAGACTCAATTCGAACTTGATTATTTATATATTGCGGTGACCAAATGCAAGAGCAATACTCGACCAACGTTTAATGAAACCAAAAACACTCTTCGCTTTATTTACGATAGAAGAGATATATTGTTTAAAACACAGCTTGAGATCAAACAGGACACCGAGGTCATTAAAAGTAGAGTCTCGCTCGAGTTGGACGTATTCAATCGTATATGTAAACAAATGAGGTTTACACCGATGATACGTCATGAACTTACATTTGGAGATATTTAGATATAAGTAATTCGCTGAACACCAATAATGTAAAGAATTAAGATCCTCTTGGAGTCTGAGATGGGAGGCACCATCATTAAATGAGAGGCACAATTTTACATCATTAGCGTACATGAGGACACGAGAATGTGAGATGGAGAAAGGAAGATCATTTACAAAAAGGTTAAACAATAATGGGCCTAGATGGCTCCCTTGAGGAACTCTAGAAGTGACAAAGACTGCACCAGAAGTAGTGGACTTAAATAACACTCGTTGAACCCTATTTCTCAAATAAGATGCAATCCAACAAAGAAGATGTTGTGGAAAACCTAAAAGGTCAAGTTTATGTACAAGCAGATCATGATTAACAGAATCAAACACTTTACTGAAGCCAGTGTAAATAACATCAGTTTGACGTTTGTCCCTAAAACCAAGATGTATTATAAAGATGTAAACTCAAGCAATTTTGCATATGCTTGAAAGCACTCCCACTCTAACTGTCATTATAAGCCCCTGTCTCCGTTTTGATTATTTTCCTCGCGTCAGGAAAACTTCTAAAGTAGTGCCAATAAAATAGCCCCCAGAAGCCTGCTAAGTCTCCTCTTATCGGCCAATAAGCTACTTTCTTCTGTTAGCAAATTATTAGAAAAGGTCATCAAAGATAATAAAGAAAAAATAAAAAATTTAAAGAAGACTAACTTTGGCTATGCCGAAATTGTAATACTCTTCACGCCCCAGCAAGTAGTCCGAGGGTCTTGAAATTTAAAAGGTTGGCGGATACGGGTCACACACTTACAGTGTTCATATTTCAAGTCGATAGTATGAAAACCAAAAAAGTTTTTCAAATAAGAACTTTAATTTGGATCCCGGTTTTATGGGGGGTAGCCCCCCTAGTGGTCCGATTCGGCTGATTCCGATAAATGTACTGCGTATGGTAAAACGAAAGCTCCGTACAAGATTATGCAAAAGTAGTGGTGGCTGATCAAATTAATTTTTGTGGATTAAATAATAGCAAATTAAGAAATTTATGCAAAATATTATGTACGTTAAAGGGATTTAAAAAAAAATCAGAAATGGAATTAATTGTTGTGAATGAAGAGACTATGAATTGTTCAGTATTGTTAGGAAGAGATTTTTTGAAAATTTTGTTAATGGAAAATGTAAACAAAACATGTTGCAAAACTTTTCTGATGTTGATTTTGAAAGGCAAATTTTGAAGATTGATTTGGGTAAGAGCGCTCAAGTACTTTTAAATATTGATATGAATCTTTTTTTAGAAAATAAGTTGATTTTGGAACGAACATTTGAACAATTTTATGTAAGGTCGGAGAAACCTTTGCTACCAAAAGTTAGAAAGGAAATTAAGTTTGTTTTAAATAATGTAAAACCATTTAGTTGTTAAACGCGAAGTCTGTTGTATTCAGAAAAGGCTGAGCTGCAAAACACGTTAGATGATTATTTGGAAAAAGGATACATAAGACCTAGCGACTCAGAATTCGTGTCACCAATTGTTCTTGTTAGGAAATAAACAGGTGAGCTTAGAAGGTCTATGGATTATATGACTTTAACCCACCTATTCTCATATCTATCACAAAACAGAAATTATACTGTTAACGCCTAACATTATCTTCCGGTCGCTGTCAAGCCATTTTTCCATATGAAAAAAGCTCTTATCATCAAAGTTTTTGAAATCGACTATCATTCAGCCAAGATAATCGGTCAGCATGTCTTTCGATAATTCAATTACATACATTCGCAAATACATATAAGATAAAATCAGGCTTGTCAACTTGGGGTCAAAAATCATATATAGAAAAAAATTTTATATAGTCAGAATTACTTGGAGAACCTCTAAAAAACACCTGTTTTCATTTTTGTATAATATTTTTTTTTTTTAAATATTTAATTTTTCAACATATTTTCATTTTTTTCTAAGTTGGCAAGCCTGCATAAACTTATGTTTACAGACTGGTAACATACACTTTACAGATTATTACAAAAACAGCTTTTTTAACATGGAAGCTCAACGAGCTTTTTTGTCCAATTTTGTGATAATTTTGAGAATAGGTCAGTAAATAAGGTTACGGATAGAATTAGTTACCCAATTCCGTTGATCGATGATCTTTTGGATATGTTAGCAAACAAAAGCTTGTTTACAAAGTAAGATTTGAAGAATGGTTTTTTTCATGTGTTTGTCCATAAGGATTCAGTAAACTTTGAATTCCTGCGAATGCCGTTTGGTTTAAAGAACGCGCCGTCAGTGTTTTAGATGTTCATTCTTCATTCATTTGAAGATATGATTCGGGAGGATAAAGTGATTGTATATTTAGATGATATTGATTGCAACTAGTAATTATGAATACCACTTTGTGATATTAAGGGAAGTGTTGAGATGGCTGACTGATAACAAATTAGAACTTCGGTTAGACAAGTGTGAGTTACAAAAAAAAATTAAGTATTTGGGATATGTAATGAAAGTGGGATTCGAGCAGACAGTAAAGATTTAGAAGCCATTAGTAACTTTCCGGTTCCGACTAATAGCTGAGCTGAACTCGAGTTCGTGCGAGTTCGTCGATGAAGTTGAGTTCAAATCTACAACAACCACAGCGAAAATTACTGAAATTTGTTGTTGTTGTAGTAAATTTGAACTCGAGTTTGTCGAGGAACTCACAAAGAACTCGGTAATAATATTGGTCACTCTGCGGCAGTGCTGCCAAGTTTTTGGTCATATTCGCTTTTTTTTTGGTCACTCTCGACATTAAACAGCTGGTTATGTGCAAAACAATTTGAAGAACATTTTAAATTGTATTTTTTTTTTAAATATTAATATTATAAGTAGCAGGAATGAAAAAGGCTGCTGCAAGAATTATTTGCATACAATGCAAATTGTTCTCAATCATGTATTTCTCGCACAGTTTCAATTTTAATTTCTCACAATTGGCCACAACGTTCTATTTGTATGTACAACCAAAACAAAAAACAGCTGTTCTCAGAACTCGCAAACTAGCAAAAGGCCACTGTGAACGGTTACCCGCGAACTCGCAAGAACTCGCCCTGTCAATGTAGTATAATTAAAGTACATGAGGTGCAAAGTTTTTTAGGTTTGTGTTCATACTTCCGGCATTTTATCAAACATTTTTCGATTATGGCCAAGCCAATACATGATCTTACGAAAAAAGATAGGAACTTCCAATTCGATACGGAAGAAATGAAATCGTTGGTTGAGTCTCCGGTGCTAGCTATTTACGATCATACGGCAGAAACGGAATTGCATTACGATGCAAGTTCGCTGAGGAGCTATGTTAATGCAGAAAAAGTTGGATACAAAATGGCACCCAGTATTTTATTTTTCTAAGAGAGCGACAGTTAGTGAGTCGAAGTACCATAGTTATGAATAAGAAACGTTGGCTATTATATATGCCTTGCGCAGATTTAAAATCTTTTTGTAGGGCATACAGTTCAAAATAGTAACAGATTGTAAGTAAGAGCTAAGGATTATGTGATGAGAAATGGTGTTTTGTATAAAAAGACTGGCAAAAATACTATATTATTTTATGTACCAGAACCGATGGAGAGTCAGGTTCTGTTTAGGTATCATAATGAAATGGGTCACGTAGGGACGAATAAAGTTGTGGAGCTGATATCTAAAAGTTACTGGTTCCCTAATATAAAGAAAAAAGTCGAAGAACATATTAGGAATTGCTTAAAGTGTATTGCGTTTTAAGCTTAAAGCGGTAAAAGCGAGGGGTTTGCTCATAGTATACCTAAGAGCGAAAGTCCTTTTGAAGTAGTCCACATAGATCATTATAGCTCAATCAATGATCAAAAGTCATTAAGAAACATATACTGGTTGTTATTGATTCTTGAACAAAATTTGGTAGGCTATACTCGACTAAGACAACGTCAACGAAAGAAGTTATTATAGCTTTAAAAGACTGTTTCAGGTCGTATAGTAGAGTTTTAGTTTCAGATAGAGGTAGCAGTTTTATGTCAGGTGATTTTACGGTGTTTTTAGAAGAAAACAATGTAACTCACATAAAGATAGCAACTGGTTCTCCACAGGCTAATGGCCAGGTGGAAAGGGTAAATAGGAGTTTATGGCTGATGTTGGCAAAGTTAGTGGATTTGGATAATAATGTTGGTTGGGATAAAGGGTTGGAAACAGTAGAGTAAATTTTAAATATTCACGGGAGTGAATAGTATAAGTTTGTCATGAAGAAGAAAACAATGTAACACACAGAAGGAGACATCCCAGACCACATAAAGTATATATATTTGTGATCAGCTCGATGAGACGAGTTGATTTAGCCATGTCCGTCTGTCTATCTGTTCGCAGCACTAGTCCCTCAGTTTTTGAGCTAGAGAGCTGAAATTTTGTACATAGTTTTCTTTTTAACAAACGCTGATCAAGTTCGAGGAATCAGCCGAATCGGACCAATAGGGGAGTACCTCCCATACAAACCGGGATCCAAATGAAAGTTCTCGTTAGAAAAAGTTTTTTTGTTTTTTGACGCATCAAACTGAAATTTGGACACTATAAGTTTCTGATCTATATCCACCAACCATATAAATTTCATGATCCTAGAGTTATCAACAGGGGTACCTCCCATACAAACCCACATTAAATGACAAACTTATAAAGAGTAATTGTACAATAAAGAGCCACTCAAGCTGTGTTCTTTGTTGATACTCAAACTGTAACAGAGAGAATATAGTGATGCGACGCATAAGTAAACAATAATGTAATATTTCTGTATACTCAAAACATCTTCTAAGACCATATCAGACAATAGTGTCGTTGGCCAAGGGTGCTAAGGCGTCGGTTGAGTATATGTACAAAAATGCGTACGTGAGATCACGTCATAGGTTTCGATACCCAGTTTTTTTTACAAGTCATTTTGTTTTTATTTCTATTTATTAATATTTTTTTTTAAAACATTAATACATAAAATAGAAACTTACAAAATAACACAATAAGAAGATATAAAAGTTCCGTGAAAAGTACTACATCTTCGGCATAGCCAAAGTTAGTCTTTTTTTTATATTTTTTTGTTACACATTAGTATTATACATGTAAATATAAGTTAGACATAAGGAGCTTACTTTACTTTCAATTAAATATTCGAAAAATACATTTTTTTGCTTGATTTGGTCTTCTTTACTTGTAGACATTTATTATCTCAAATGTTAATTTCAAGATTTTCTGTAGTACTAGGCTAGAAATAATAGAATACATATTTACTCATTTATTTATTTATATAATGCTAACAAAAAGTTAAAACTAAATAGTTAACAGTGGTTAAACCATGGCTGCCAGCACCTTAAGCTATTTACATATGGTATTTAAATTAAAAATAACAATGCTTTTAATACAAATTGTTTTAATTTTAATGTAAAGAGATTAATATAGAATGGAACAAATTTAGATTAAGAGTATTTGTACTTAATATGTTAGCTTAAATTCTACTATACAGCTTTGATTTTTTAAGGAACTCAAGGATAAGTTTAATGTTGCGAAAGGACGGATTAGCGATTAGAAGGATGGGGTTGAGGTTAGTGAATGTAGTGAGTCTGAGCTGGGATAAAGAGGAGCAGGATGTCAAACTGTGAGGAATATCGATACGTGTGATATTACATAAAGGGCAAATGTTGTTTTGATTTTTATCGATGAGGTGAATGTTAGTTAGGTTTGTGTGACCAAGACGTATCCTATTGAATTTTATCTGGTCCAGTCTAGATAGTTGTTGGATAGCTGAAGTACTCCAAAAAGGGATGTAAGAATTATTGAAGGAACGGATATGCTTATACCAAGTAGAGGTATGTTGTTGAATAATGAGATGATTCTGAATTTTGTGTTTTTTGAGTGTTTGGATAATATCGCTGATGTTATAATTGGGTGTATAAATCAACGGTAATTTTGTAGAGAGTTTGGCTAATGAGTCTGCTTTTTCATTGCCTTTGATGTCAGAATGGCTAGGAACCAGATAATTTTTATTTTGGGAAATTTTGAATTAAGTAAGGCTCTTATTGTTGTCGCGTAGAAGTTGTGGCTGTTAAAATTAGCTACAGAAGTTATGGCTGAAAGAGAGTCAGAGCAAATAGCATACCTACCTGGTTTTTGTATACATATTTTTATAGCTTCATTTATTGCTATGATTTCGGCTGCGAAAACTGTAGAATAATAGGGTAATAGGCCGGTTACCAATGGGTCAGTTTCGGTAGAGATTCCGAAGCCCATAATTTTAGATGATTTAGAGCCATCAGTGTATATAAAGTAGTAATTGGTAAAACCTTTTTTTAGAGAAAGGAAGAGCTGTTGGAAGACAGTAGAAGGCGTGTTGTAGTTATTGAAATCTGTTAGGGATAAATCTTTTGAGTCTTTTATATCTTGCCAATTGTGTCTTTTACTGTTGATGATTTTGATGGGAGAGAAAAGAAGATCAAGTTGTTTGCAGGTGTTTATTGCTCTGTCAACTGTGCTTAAGAGTCTGGGCTTAATTTTTGGTGTTTTTATAAGGTGATGGAGAGCTGTATTAGAGGATAGGATTAGTGTTTTAGAAAGTTTGCCTGTAAGGAAGTCCCGTCTATTTTCGATTGAGCATATATTTGATTCTAGTAACATGTTGTTAATGGGTGTGGTACGGAAAGTGCCTAGAGCGGTTCGGATTGCTGTGCTTTATGCTGAATTAAGTTTGTTTAGATAGGATTTAGGAGAGTAACCGTAGATAGGGAAACAGTAGTCTATTTTTGAAATAAGGATTGTATTGACTATTTGAATTAGAGTTGAGGTATTACAATTATATTTTTGACGTGAAAGATGTTTGATGATATATAGTGGTTTTGATTGCTCAACTGATAGGTTGGCGAGTTGGGTGTTAAATGTTAAACCTAGAATTTTAAAAGTGTTAACCGAAGGAATGATTAGATTGTCGATGTGTATATTGTGGGAGCAATGGTGTTTGCGGGAGATATGAAGATGCTGGGTTTTGTCTGTAGATAG
This sequence comes from Amiota mariae, assembly GCA_035041805.1. Classification (NCBI taxonomy): domain Eukaryota; kingdom Metazoa; phylum Arthropoda; class Insecta; order Diptera; family Drosophilidae; genus Amiota; species Amiota mariae. The sequence goes on from JAWNKV010000750.1 coordinate 73,719, forward strand.
TGCGACCGATGAGTAGATGCACCAATCTTGGATGCTGCGGAAAAGTTGGGAAAGGTCACTGGTTATTATGACGTTTAAGATCAATAAGGAGGTGGAAGTCATCTGCATAGGCACAAAATTTAATTTCTTTGTGTAGTGCTAGAGTTCTTGTAAGGGTGTTGTAGGATATGAGAAAGAGTATAACAGAGATTGGGGATCCTTGTGGGATGTTGATGACGTTGTTAAGGGAAAAGGTATTAGATAGTGTTTTGCCTGTTTTAACTATAATTTTCCTATTTAACATAAAATTCTTAACGTAAGAGACTATTTTGGGTGCTAGTTTCCATTCAAGCAGTTGGTGTATGATAGTGTGTATCCCTATCTTGTCAAAAGCTTTGGAAAAGTCGAGTGAAATAATCGATAAGTGACGCTTTGAAGCGATAGCTCTTGTTGCTAGATAATCGATAAAGCAGATTGTCCAAAACTGATTTACCTCTCTTAAAATCATACTGGATGTTGTGGATGAAATTGTTAGTTAAAACAAACCACCACAACCTTTTTGATATAATTTTATCCTTGAACTTTCGTAGGCGCGATTTGCCTGTAAGATTTGGTGTCAGTTTTATTCAGAAATAATAGAATACATATTTATTATTCATATCATTAAATATAATATATATAATATACAACTTTCGCAAAATAGTCAACTTCTTTGTTCAAAAATGAGCAATACCAAAGAAGAGCAGCAAACTGATTGACAATTTGATTTTCCATTATTCCCAGTGAGTGATTAAAGTGTGGAGGGCTCAAGCCTTAAAAATTGGATTTTAAATTAGTAACGATATCAGTTTGTTTTGATCATTTGATATTTTTAACGCCACGATGGGAGGAAAAATAGTGCAAAATTGAACACCTACAAAGTTATAAAATTATATTTAAAAAGACACAAGTACCATCAGTGAGGGTGGCAAGAGAGAATGCCTTGTATTAATAAATTAATTAATTAAAATAGTCTGGTGGAAATTGAAATTGAGCACCTCAATGATATGCTTACAAAAATTTAAGTTAACACTAGTAATTTTAGATACTTAGTAGTTTTTATTCACACTTATTTCCAGCAAAGGCAGGGTGAACTTGTTTTAACTGAATTTTGTATTCACCTCAAAAATAGTTTAAGATTAAAATCTCGAATTACATTTTTATCCGCATGGTTCATTGTTTCGTGTATCTAGTCGCAAGTTAGTACGAAATTTAATGGTAAGGGAATGCACTCGTACAGGCCTTTAATAAATAAATATTTTATTAATGATAATGCTTGATACTGCAAATTGATGTGTAGAGACACCTTTAATAAGTAACCGATTAGTTATTGTTTTCATACATATTCATATAAATCATCTTTTGTTTGAGATTGCATAACATTTACATTGTAAAGTAATAGTCATGACACATTGCCACAATAGTAATGGAACAACTGGCGCAAATCTCAGCTGGAGGTGAATTCAAATTGCTATTTGATTTGGATACAGATCTGGATCTGGAAGAAACGACAATCCCAGTAAAAAGAACATACAATGTACTTTTGCGCTATTGTGATGACGAACTACAATTTATTTTTGTATACAAATGTCGCTTAAATCACTATCGGTTGCAGCCACTTTATTTACTTTGTCAAGACACGCTAGCGACACCAGACGAACTTAACGAAAACTGTAAACTTGTTGACTTAAATCTACGTTTAGTACAATGTATTTATTCATACAAACTGCGTGCTGCTGGGTTTCCCAATTGTACCTTTACGCTAAACGGATATTGTAAAGTATTTCGCACCCAACTTACTTCTACTGCAGCACACCGGTGCAGTGAAAAAGAATTGTGGCATTATTTTGCAAGAGAAATCTTATCATACGTTATTTGGGTTCAACAAATAAATTTAAAGTTTGTCGCGTTTATTGGTTGCACTCAGTACGATGGTAAAACAGTTGTTGCCAGCGGTGATTATTCTTATGCAAATATTCGTAACCATTTAAAAGGTAACGCAGCCCTTGGTGGTGGTGGCTTGGCGCTCTTTGGCAGTGGATATTTTTATGCGTGCCACGTTTTTTTTTAATGAAATCGGTGATTGTATACGCAGTACCAAAGGTGTGGACCTGTCGAGTTTTCCTGATGAAAGTAACTATCGGCACACTTATGGCGATGTGTATGCAAGCACGTTAGGTGCTGTATGTCATGAGATTGGACACTGCTTTGATCTTGGCCATACGAAAGATGGAGTTATTGGCCAGGGCTTTGATTATTTAAACCGTGTACTCACCGTTGATGATTGTACTGAGATTCTTCCATGTCGGATTGTGCATCAGAATAAGATAACAAATCAAAAATCGATGTTTCGACCAAGGTTTACCCAATTAAAACCATTAGAAGAACGCTCGAGAAATAAGTTTTTGAACAAATATTACGAACAGCATGAAAACGATTGTTTCTATTTTACAAACAATTATGCTGTCATACTTGCAGTGCACAAGTGGCTACGTTTTGATCAATTGGGACCTACTCAAAACGAAAGATCGGCTTCAACATCAACAGAGATAACACGCGTACAGTTGACATCTGTTACAGCAGGGATCATATCAAGTGTAGCTTTTACGACTTATTGAATAACGTTGTAATCTAAATAGCTTGGTGGCACAGTATACATAGTAGAATTTACAAGTGACAAAGATTACTGTTTCAAATTCCCACAATCACTGTGCGACTTGGTTAAATCCACAATAGTCATTATATATTTGTACTAACGACGGCGAAACCAAACATTTGACGAACACTCAACAGAAGTAGATAAGAATGTGCATATATTTATATATATGTAATATATTTTTCTTATTTTCTAGTTAGTCTTAAAGATAGTATAGACAATTAGAGGTGATTTGCGAGTCGACTGGAAATGTGTCATTAAGAACCTTGTTAGCGATGTGCGCTCAGGAACGATTTTTATTCTCTTCACGGAGTGAATAGTATTATAAGTTTGTCATGAAGTTTGTAACACGCAGAAGGAGACATTTTAGTTTTTGAGCTAGAGAGCTGAAATTTTGCACGAAGCTTTCTTGCATACGCAACACATTTGTCGAAATCAGACGAATTAAACCACCAAAGGGGTACCCCTTCCAAATTCACAACCAAATCCAAATTCATATTCTTATAAGAAAAACTTTTTTGTTTTAGTAAAATATGGAACTGGAATTTGGACACTTTAAGTGTTTGACCCATATCCACCAATTATGTAAATTTCAAGACCCTCGAAACACTAGGAGAAGTACCTCCTATGCAAAACATGCATGAACATAGAACAATAATTATTATAATCAAAAGATATTATAGGTGCATGAAGAGTATTACAACTTTAGCATAGCCAAAGTTAATCTTCTTTTTACTTGTTTTATTTTGTTTTGTATGTTAATTTTGGAGGAGTGGGCTAAAATCTTTCGAAAAACCTCACTGGGTTCGGTGTCAAAAAGACTAGTCTGTGATTAAAATCCAGGGTTATCACATAAGTTTCCTAAGAAGGAAACTGAGTGAACAATATAAGCAGTGAGCAGTATTAATGGTATTCAATTATTTTTATACATGTCCGTATGTTAAATAAATGTGCATCTAAGCCCTGGAAATGTTGAAGTTTGTTTTTGTCTGAACGCTTTACTCATTTTTGGGAATATAAATGGGCGCAAAAACTGTGTATATGCATAATAAATACTTGATCAGCGTAAAATGACGCAAAGATCTTGCCTTATTCATTTTATTGCTATCTTCTATTTACGTACGCGGTAGATCAAGATGGACCTAATTGGTAATGAAAGAAATTTCTTTGCACATACATAGCTTAATGTATTAGCAGGTAACTTCAATGTTTGTATTATAAAATTTAAAATGAAACAATGGGGACACAACAAATGATCGGCATCACTGAATTTTCGATCTAGCCAAATGATTTAATTACATGCAGCTGAAATATTCCACCGAGTCTTCTTTCTACGAAAACTGAAAGGGAGAGTCTTCAGACAAACATTGAATAGTTAAATACATTTTTTATATCTTTACATTAGGGTGAATAGGTGTTATCACTTTGTTAGGATGATTGTCTTATAGTACAGGAGCCAGCCATACATCGACCTTCACCAATCTGAAGTTTGATCCAATTTTTAGGCCAGTTTCACCGACTTGTTTACCAAACGAAAGTTTGAAATATAAGGAATATTAAAAAGTAGTATTGCCTACTAGTTTCTGTTCATGACTACCTGGCAAGTGGGTGTAAAAAGGTACGTTTCTTATCTTTAGTTAAAAGAGAGTGGACGACTTTTTTTTTTTTTGTTCTAACAAATATATAAATTTTTACTTTTTTTTTACTTCAATTTGTAATTAATACTGTTTTTATTATTGATGGTATTTGCGGGTTAGATGCGTCAATTTTAAAAGTTTTAATATTTCTAATTGTGGTATTTTCATTTAATTTTTGATTGATTATTGCATTTTGTTTTTACATGTTTCATAATTTTTACCTTTGTTATTGTATATAACATTTCAAAGTTATTATCTGTGAGCATTGTTGCAAAACCAAACTGTTATTTATCAGTGATTCAGTACCGTTTGGTATTTTTTCTGTAGCATTTGTTTTTGCTTTGGGTTTGTTTGATTTTTTATGCGTTTACAGTGTGTACATTTAGTATCTGCATTTTTCATTAAATTAAATTAAAATTTATTTTTGTTTATAAATTATTTAGTTAATTTTATTTTTAATTAAAAATGCATTGTAAAAACAAATCATTTACTTCTAAATGCCGCACTGTAGCTTGTTGGTTGTGTGATAATGCGGCCCATGTTGCCTGTGCCGATATCAATAGAAAAATTTCCGATATTATTGATCAAAGTATCGGTCTTTGTTTGTCTTGTCCTAATTGTCGGTCTGATGAGATAGACTTTCGTAAGTCTATTACGTTAATGCGTAATGCTTACAATGATCGGCGCTTGAATTATAAGTTCACAGCTTATGATGTCTTTTAAAGATATTAAAATCTTTGATATGATGTTAATCACTACCTTCTATCTAAACTGCCAACAATTACAAATGTGAATACCACTAAGTTTAAATTTTCTTTTAAAAGGACAATTTCGTCTCTTAATATATCCGTTCGCCCTGAATACTGTAATGAACTGTTAGGTCCTAACTATTGGCCGCCCGGCTGTGTTGTTCACGAATATAACTTTAAAAAACTTGCAAACACTGGTATCATTTCCAAACTCCCACCTACAAATTCTACAAAAAACTGATTTCTAGTCGCCCTCAAACAGCCCTTCCAATGGATCCATCTGACCTCGGTTTGATCATACATTTTCAGAATGTCAGAGGTTTAAACTCTAAACTGAATAGACTATTCACTAATAGATTTTCTTTTCATTCAGATGTAATTTTGTTTGTAGAAACATGGCTTCGTCCAGATGTTCTGAGTTCCGAATTGTTTAACAATAATTACTCAACGTTTAGGAAAGATCGATTTGATCGTGTTGGTGGTGGAGTTCTGATTTCTGTTCGAGCTTCTTACTCTTCTGACTTGGTGTCTATTGATAATATTGATGACATTGAGTTTATTTGTGTGAAGATTTAATTTTCCAATTCTAATTTATTTATTACATGTTCCTATATACCACCTGTATATACCACCTGCTTCTGATGACTTTGTTTACTTATCACATCTGACAGCTATTATATTAAGAATGTTCTGTTTTTTATCAAAGATACTGATAAGGTCTTAATCATGGGAGAGTTTAATCTTCCAAATATTTCTTGGACATCCTCTGATAATTATAACTCTGTAATATCATCAGTAAGCTGTGAGTTTGTCGACTCATTGCTGGATCTTTCCCTTCAGCAAGTAATCTACATAGCTAATATCATTGACCGAATTTTATATTTGGTGCTTACCGACAGCATAAATCATGTTTCCTTGTCTCGAAGTAATCCTCTTTCCACTCCAGAGGATGCTTATCATCCGACTTTGTAATTAAACATCTTTCTGAATGGGTTTGGATTTCGTTCCAATAGTTGATCTAATTTGCTTCCTACATCAAGACATGTTTTCTGCTTCAAACAAACTGACTTGTTTAAGCTAAATTCTCTACTTATAGCCAATGACTGGTCTTATTTGTGATAATGTTGAACTAGCTGCAAATTTTTCTTATACAACTATGAAAAATCATTTCAAAATATGTGTTCCGAAAATTAAACTTAAACATAATCCATATACGCCACCTTGGTTTCCTCATAATTTAATTAAATTCAAAAATTTTAAAAATAGACTATTTAAAAAATTTAAAATGTCCGGTTTGTCTGCTGATTATACTTAATACGCTTTAACCCGCTATAATTTTCAACACCTAAACAATTTCTGCAATCAGTCATACGTGGCACATGTTGTTACGTCTTACTTTATTTACGTTCATTTTACAACTAACTACTATATACATATTTGCTAACATAAGTGTTGGTAAATGTTATCGCTTCACATGACCGATACCACATATCTCCACCACTTATTTATACGTAACGCCCTGGCTTCTTTATGTTTCGTGTCGAACGCCGCACGACAGCTTTATCTTGCATAGCTACGTCTGATGCTGACGGTGCCTTCTCAGTACGTTCAGCTGGAATCGCTGACGGTGCCTTCTCAATTTGTTCAGATGGGGTAGCTGGAATGCCAGAGGAAGTTTCACTGTTGAATTGCTCAAACTCATTTTCAACTGCTGGTGGTGTAAGTACCACTTGTCTCGCGTTCGTCATGGAAACCAGTGTTTGGTCAATGCGCGTATCCGATTGGGTATTTGTAACAGAGCTTCCCACCCTCCTTAGTTGGTCTACATGTCGTTTCCAGATTCTTTGATCATCAAGATAAACTTCATAGTGAACGTCACCCAGCTGCTTAACAATTGTCGCAAACTGCCACTTGTCTTTGCTCAAATAATCTAGTGCTGCTACTCTCTCTTCAGGAGAAAATGATTTAATTGGATCCTTGTGTTCGTGAAAATTTTTCTCGTTTTGCGGTGAAATAAGCTCTAATCGTGATTGTATTTGCTTTCCGAACATGAGCATTGAAGGCAAATTCCCAGTTGTTGGATGTATTGCTCTGCGATATGCCATCAGTATTTTTGGAAGCTCTACAGCCATGGTGCCGCCTTTACACTTTGAAGTCTTTAGCTTGTTCTTAAAGGTTTGAACAAAACGCTCTGCTTGACCGTTCGTTGCAGGATGATATGGGGCACATTGCTTGTGTACTATACCATTAGTCTTCAAAAAGTTTTTAAACTGTGATCCATGATCACTAACCAAAACATTAGGTATGCCAAAAGTAGAGAAGATTTCGCGACATTTATCGACCATTTGGTATATGCATCAACCATTACCAATAAATATTTTCCCAAAAATGGTCCCGCGTAGTCCACGTGTACTCGCTCAAAAGGTCTGGTGGTCGATTTCCAAATTTGGGTTGGTATCTTCTTAGTGTCTGCGCTCGTAACTTGACATGCGCTACAATGAAGTACCATATCCTCGATGTCTTTATCCATTTGGTGCCACCAACAATACGCTCTTGCCAAAGTTTTCATTTTGGTTATACCAAAGTGTGCAGTGTGTAATTCGTTTAATATTCTTTGTCGAAAGGGTTTTGGAATGTACACTCGTATACCCCGCAATACGCAGCCGTTGGTAAGGCTGAATTCCGTTATCGGAATTCCGAATCTGTCTTTACTTGCCAATTCACGACCATATTTGAGACACTGTATCAAAACTTTAATTTCTTCGTCATTCTTTGTTGCCTCCCTCAAATCCATTACTGTTACAGGTAGGCTTTCAATAAGTTCATCTTCACTGATGTCAACCTCCTCGATATACTTGTATCGTTCCTTATTCGGTAACCTTGATAATGCATCCGCATTCGCATTTTCTTTTGATCGTTTGCAACGTATTTGAAAATCGAAATGTTCCAGAAATATTGCGTAATGTTGCATCCGTGTTGCTGATAATGTTGGCAGCCCTTTGTTTGGTGCGAAAATTTGCGCAATGGCCTTGTTATCTGTGATTAAAGTAAACCATATAGATATTGATAGACTTTACGTACCCGAAAAATCTCTGTATACGCCTCCTTATCGATTCGACTGTAGCGTTGCTGTGCTTTGTTCAATGTTTGCGATGCGAACTGTAGAGGTTTCTCAATACCATTTGCGTACTCATGGCTCAATACAGCGCCAACACCAATGGGACTAGCATCCACTGCTAAAACTATTGGCACTTTCGGATCGTAATGTGTTGTTGCATTTGCCTCTTTATTTCTCTGAATGCCTGCTCGCAAACTTTCATCAAACTCGAAATTCACTTCGTCACGTAGAAGCTGATTCAATGGATACATAATGCTGCTTAAGTTTTTTACAAACCTGCCATAATAATTGACCAGACCCAAGAATGCCCTGACTTCATCCTTATTATTTAGCTTCTTCATGTTTTGTATCGCATCGACTTTGTTCTACAGTTTATAAATTCCTTCTTTGTCAATTAAGTATCCACAATATTCAATAGCGTTTTGCACAATTTCACATTTCCCGCAATTTACGCGCATGTTATACCTTTCTAAACGAGCGAATACCTCTTTCAGTGTTTTTACATGTGCTTCATCGTTTTCCGCCGTGACTTTTATGTCATCCAAAAACACAGACACACCTGTGTCATCAAATATTTGCTCCATTAACCGCTGCCACTTTGCGGGAGCGCTGGCTATACCAAACATTAATCGAGTTGGCTGGTACAGAGGCCTTTATGTGTGCTTGATGTCGTTAGATGTCTGTCCTCTGGGTGTACCTCTAGTTGAAGATATGCTTTGGATAAGTCTATCTTTTAGAACTTACATCCCTTAGTCACCTTACTGAATAATTCTGCGATAGTGGGTAAAGGGTGTTGGTCGACTAATAACTCTGGATTCAACGTGACCTCATAATCGCCACAAATGCGTATCGTTCTATTCCGTTTATGTACTAACACAATTGGTGCAGCCCACTCGCTTTGGTCTACTTTCACCACCCAACCGCTATCTGACTTTCTATTTCTTTTTCCACCGCTTCCCATAATGGAAATGCTACACGTCTAGCTTTTAAAATTTTGACTTAGCTGTCGGCTTCAAATATAAATGCGCTTGAACATCTGTTATTTTCCCCGCTGACAAGGAGAATACTCGTGTAAATTCCTTTTTCAGCATTTGTTCAATCGCAGCAGGTGTGCAAGCCATGTTAACAAAATTTACATTTCGATATCTCAGTATTTTAGTATTTATTATTTGAGTCCAATCTATTTTGACGTCCTGCAGCCACTCTCGTCTGCGGTTAGAGCGCACGACGTACAGTGTGGCATTCACTTCCCTTTTTTCACAATTAACTAAAACGTTCATGAATCCTACACAATCCAAAGATTTTTCGCAATAGCTTACCAATTCTGTATCTGATTTGTTTACCTTCACTATCGAAAAATGCTTCTTTGCGTCCTCTAAGTTGATAATTGTAACGGGCAATCCTGTGTCAATCTCAAAATCTATTTGTTGACCATTCATTTTGCACTTCCACATTACTTTGGCTCTTTTGACACTTCGTTCGTGCACTTTGTTAATCTGCATCAACTCCTCGATCCCTTTGACTTCCTCTGTATACAAATTTCATCAATTTGATGCATTTGTTTTCTTTCTGTAAAACATACTTTTCTCAAATGTCCAATTTTACCGCAAAAATTACATTTTGCTGCTTCATACTTGCATTCATTTGCCATATGATTTCCATTTCCACACCGATAACACTTATTTTGCAACCCTGTTGATCGCTGCTGTTTCTCTTGCTTTTTCTTTGTTTGTAGTTTATCAACACTGCTGTTTGTCTCTTTTGTATGTATATGTGCATGCAGTTCTTCTCCACCTTTTTCAGCTGCTTCGTATTCAATCGCCATGTTTGATGCTTCTTCCAATGTTAATGTCTTTTTTCCAGCAGCCTACTTTGCAGTCTTTGATTCTAAAGTCCAAAAAATAATTGATTTCGCAAAGCCGTGTCAAGGTAGTTGCCGTAATTGCATTGCACAGACATACGTCGTAAAACCACTAAGTACTCCGAGCATGCTTCGCCTTATTTCTGCTTACGCATGTTGAATCGGTAGTTTGCCAATATTTTATTTGGCTTCGGGTCAAAATGCTCGTTCTTCTGCCTTCCGTGGTGCCACTTTATCGCACAAAATATCGTAAGTTGCTGCTCCCATATAATGCAGTAACATTTTTGGCTTCTTTTGCTGATAACAGCCGTAGATTTCCATCGCCATTGCTAGACGCATCGCCCAGCGAGCAAACGTCGTTGTTTGTGGGTCGAATTCATCGAAATTGAAAAATGTTGTAGCCATTCTTGCTTATTCAACCGCCGTAGCCATTTACACACACAAATAAAATATTTTCCTCTTTTCTTTTTTTTTATCCTCGTCGCCAATTGTTACGTCTTACTTTATTTACGTTCATTTTACATCTAACTACTATATATATGGTGTAAGAAAACAATGTGACGCCAATTTGGCTTGTTAGGCTCTCAAAATTCGCCCACTCTCAATTTTTAGTGAATAAGTATCATCAGAGTATTAAAACGCTGAAAACCACGCATTTAGTCTTGAACACAACGTGAAAATGCATTGAAAATGTAAAAATTAGTGTTATAAAATCAATTTGTTGTGCTTTGATCAGCTGTGTTCGGAGAAATTGTGTTCAAAATAAAATTATTAAAAGGAAATTTTAATTGAAAATGCGGTGTAAATTGAATAAAATACTGAATTAAACAATAAAACAGTAAATTTTGTATTTTTCATATACTTTTCAAGCAGTTAAATATGCACATATGTTAATATGTAAACAATGAACATATGATAGTGCTGTGCAGCGTAAAAATCACGTAATAAGGACCATTTGCTGAGATCGACACATAGTGGTAAAAAATTGGCGGCACCTTGTTTTCTTACACCATGTACTATATACATATTTTCTAACATAAGTGTTGGTCAATGTTATCGCTTCACATAACCGATACCGCACATGTCAAAGAGGATATTAAAAGAGATCCTTAAAAAATTGTATAACTTTATTAACACGAAGCGCAGGTTGGACATATTCCCATCCTGTATGAAATTAAATGGTGTTGAATGTTGCAGCAATGGAGAAATTTCCAATCTTTTTTCGAACTTTTTTCAAAGCACTTACACGAATTTCAATAATGTTTGTAGTCCATACCCATATCATATTCCTCAATTTAATCAATTTAATATGCCAGTTATTGATTGTGATACAGTATTACAATATTTAAAATCTTCTAAATTAACATTTTTACCAGGTCCAGATGATGTACCTAGTTGTGTTCTAAAGCGATGTGCTGCTGCTTTGCATAGACCAATCTGCAAATTGTTTGACTTATCTCTGGATACATCTGTATTACCTAATATTTGGAAGCAGTCCTATATTATCCCCCTCCACAAAAAAGGCAGCAGAGCTAATATATCAAATTACCGAGGAATAACTAAGCTTTGCGCTACTCCGAAATTGTTTGAACATATTATCACCGATCAGATGCAGCATTTCGTTCTTCCTTTATTAAGTACTTCACAGCACGGTTTCACAAAGAAGCGTTCAACTACAACCAACTTATTAGAATTTACTTCGTTGGTTAATTGTAGTTTTTCACAACAACATCAAATGGATGTCATTTACACAGATTTTAGTAAAGCTTTTGACAGTGTTTGTCACTTCCTACTCCTTGAAAAACTGTATACCTTTGGTTTTCCTCCTAAGTTAGTTAACTGGATTACATCCTATCTAACTTCCAGAACCCAAAGAGTTATTTTTAAAACAGCTATATCTAAGACTATTTGTGTAACTTCTGGTGTCCCTCAGGGTAGCCACCTTGGCCCATTATTATTTAATATTTTTATAAACGATTTTCCATCTGCCATAAAGCATTCTAACGTCTTAATGTACGCTGATGATGTTAAGTTATGCTTATCTATTTTATCTCCGGTCCAATAAATGTTTCTTCAAGAAGATCTTGATTCCTTATCTCAGTGGTGCGCCAAAAATTATCTTTCGCTTAATTGTGGCAAATGTAAAATAATGTCCTTTTACCGTAAAAATTTAATTGTAAAAAGCTACCACATTAATGATCACACTCTAGAACGTGTCACACAATTCAGTGACCTGGGTGTGTTGATGGATCCAAAGCTGCATTTTGGGTCGCATATTTCTTGTATCACATGTAAAGCTAGAGGTGTTTTAGTATACATTAAACGTTGGTCTAAAGAGTTTAATGATCCTTACACCACCAAATTATTATTCACTTCTTTGGTTAGGCCAATACTTGAATATGCTTCATATGTATGGAATCCACAGTTTAAAAAGTATAGTGATAGTATTGAGTCTGTTCAAAAGCCTCCCGAAATTATCCAGTCGCAGAACGACTCTTGGTGTCACATTCTTGCACAATCTAATTGTAAGCAGCATCTTTTCCCCTTCCTTGATTGGTAGTATTAATTTTAATGTTCCTTCTCGGGGTACAAGGAATTATTCTCCTATATCTGTTGGTACATGTAAGACTACTTATTTGCAGCATGATCCTTTTCGTGTTGCAATCTTACAATCTATACTACGACCTTGTATCTATTTCTTCCGATCATCTAAAATCTAATCTCTTAACTCTCCTTAACACATAGTATTATTTTAACTATTTAACTTAATTTCGCACACTTTATTGAAATTTATCTTTATAGTGCTTTATGATTAGTATAAATGGCTGATGACATTAGGTCTGTAGCCGTATAATAGTTAATTAATTTCGTTTGCATGTTACTAATCTCCAGTAGTTCAGTACCGAAGTGACTTGTGGTCGACACCCAGACTTGTTCGGTTTTTAATGGACCCCAGCTCGAGCGGGCTCTGGGGGGGAAAGTGGCTTGGGATAGAAAGTAGAAAAAAAAACCAATTGGCGGATGCCAGATTGGTCAAAGTCCAGAAGCGCCGCGTGGAGGCTGTGAGCTGCTTGGGGTGTACACAGAAGTATAGTGCTGGACTTCGCAGAATTAAAGACAATCAACGAAATTGTCTTCCAGTAGCACCCCCGCTTTAAAGAAGTGAATGCACCGATCTGTTTACCAAACGAAATATACATATATCAAAATAGAGATAATTTGCCTGGAATAAACCGTTTATGAGATACTATTGCCAGACTTTAAAGTTTAAAAATCGAGCTAATTTAAAATACGTGAGAGAGACAGTTGAGTATCTTATTTAGTGTAATGGAGTACGACGTAGCATATCAGCCACGGACGTTGTATCATTTCAATGAAAGAGAGTGATTATACTCTTATTACATGTGATTGAGAGAGATAGCACTTCTTTGGGAACCATTCTGTTTTAGTACTGTAGATGCGCCTTGTGTGTTCACTTCTATTTTTCCTAAAATATGTATGAAACTTTTGCAAATCATTTTATAAATTATAATTATTACAAACAGGTACTTCATGTTTTTATAGTTTCTGTTTTTGCATAGTAAAAAAGCATTTGCAAATACCATATAATAAAGGGAATAATGAATATCAGTTTTTAAGTATTATCTGCAAATGCAAACATTAATCAGAAACTGAAACTGAAGGTCATTTACAGATATAATTGCAAGACTACCTTCAGTTACAAACGATAAGGAATTAATCGGTCATGTGAGAGTAATCTCCGAAGGTTTTCAGATCAGTTGTTTTCAATTCCGCAAAAAAAAACCGTAGATGTGCAGAATTTCGGGAAGTTTGAATTATCAAACTTTTATGATCGAATAAACAGCTAATTGAAGAGTGTTTGTATTATGCCGTCTTACACGTAGCGATTCTTTTGCGACTCTTATCTTTGATTCTTAATTGGTGTCTCTTGCTAGAGTTTATACTTAGCGACAGTTGCCCAGCAAATATTTTGAGACTGGTTACTCCCTTTCACATCCCTCACTCTACAACAACCAAAAGAAAAGAAAAAACATCCCTGCTCAACAAAAAAAAATCGTGTAAAACACCGCTTTAACTAATTGCAGACATGCCAACATGCACCAATGAGATTATAAAAACTTTTCATTGAACTAATCACTTTCTACGCATTTTTAAAATAAATTTAAAGCATCGCATCTTTATTATTAAATATTAGTTTATTTATATCAATTTTTCTAAATTCTTTCAATCCCACGCCACTTACCAACGTTTAGTGTTGCTAAGACACCTCAAGCTTTAAAGACAATTTTCAATATTTCTGGCACACCGAGAATTGCAATTTCTGGCACAAACCGGTATTATTGTTACTACTGAAATGTAATTTTGTTATACATTAGTAATATACATGTAATTATAAGTTACACATAAGGAGTTTACTTTACTTTCAAATAAATATTCGAAAAATACATTTTTGGTGTTTCGTGTATTTTGATTGCATAAAATTATTCGGTAAAGTAAAGAATACTTGTAGACATTTATTATCGCAAATGTAAATTGCAAGATTATCCGTTTATTATATTATTCAAATCATTACATATAATATGTATAATATACAACTTTCGCAAAATAGTCAACTTCTTTGTTCAAAAATGAGCAATACCAAAGAAGAGCAGCAAACTGATTGACAATTTGATTTTCCATTATTCCCAGTGAGTGATTAAAGTGTGGAGGGCTCAAGCCTTAAAAATTGGATTTTAAATTAGTAACGATATCAGTTTGTTTTGATCATTTGATATTTTTAACGCCACGATGGGAGGAAAAATAGTGCAAAATTGAACACCTACAAAGTTATAAAATTATATTTAAAAAGACACAAGTACCATCAGTGAGGGTGGCAAGAGAGAATGCCTTGTATTAATAAATTAATTAATTAAAATAGTCTGGTGGAAATTGAAATTGAGCACCTCAATGATATGCTTACAAAAATTTAAGTTAACACTAGTAATTTTAGATACTTAGTAGTTTTTATTCACACTTATTTCCAGCAAAGGCAGGGTGAACTTGTTTTAACTGAATTTTGTATTCACCTCAAAAATAGTTTAAGATTAAAATCTCGAATTACATTTTTATCCGCATGGTTCATTGTTTCGTGTATCTAGTCGCAAGTTAGTACGAAATTTAATGGTAAGGGAATGCACTCGTACAGGCCTTTAATAAATAAATATTTTATTAATGATAATGCTTGATACTGCAAATCGACGTGTAGAGACACCTTTAATAAGTAACCGATTAGTTATTGTTTTCATACATATTCATATAAATCATCTTTTGTTTGAGATTGCATAACATTTACATTGTAAAGTAATAGTCATGACACATTGCCACAATAGTAATGGAACAACTGGCGCAAATCTCAGCTGGAGGTGAATTCAAATTGCTATTTGATTTGGATACAGATCTGGATCTGGAAGAAACGACAATCCCAGTAAAAAGAACATACAATGTACTTTTGCCCTATTGTGATGACGAACTACAATTTATTTTTGTATACAAATGTCGCTTAAATCACTATCGGTTGCAGCCACTTTATTTACTTTGTCAAGACACACTAGCGACACCAGACGAACTTAACGAAAACTGTAAACTTGTTGACTTAAATCTACGTTTAGTACAATGTATTTATTCATACAAACTGCGTGCTGCTGGGATTTTCAATTGCACCTTTACGGTAAACGGCTATTGTGAAGTATTTCGCACCCAACTTACTTCTACTGCAGCACACCGGTGCAGTGAAAAAGAATTGTGGCATTATTTTGCAAGAGAAATCTTATCATACGTTATTTGGGTTCAA
>JAWNKV010000752.1:0-81076 GCA_035041805.1 Amiota mariae
AATGAACTAGGAGCTTCACGCTTAAGACCGTCCATACGTGGTGAGGAGCCACATCCTGCCAGAGGTGTCCCTGCTGTTTATAACGAAATATGGCGGATCTAGAGAGGTAAACTCGATAAAACCCGCAATCCCGGGTGTCGAACGACCGTGCCCATGGGATGAATGGCACTGCGTGAGTGTGTCTTAGAACGGTGAACTCCAGATACCTGGCGACCTCTGGTTTCATTTTTAGCCTTGCCGGGGTACAGGGGGCTATGCCCCGGTGGACCTACTCTCCCCTACACTCGTGGGACCAAAATATGAACTCTAATTACAAAAACACAAATTACAAAACAAGACGAAATGGAGCTCTGAGGACGAGCTACTGGCCTCAAGCCAGGAGCTAGTCACCGCTGACTGCGGGCAAGCTGTAGCGCAATCAACAGATTCCAAAACAGCGTCGGTAGCTACAGGTTGTAGTGAAAAACCGACAACATCAACAAAAGCGGCTAAGGATAGCGCCAGCCGTAGCGCATCCAAGCCAAAGAAAGGCAAATCGGAAGCGATGGTCAGAAAGAACATGTACCAGAAAGCCCGATTCATCCTAAGCAAGATTGCTAAGAATGAGGAGAGTGCGACGGTACACGAGTTCGACCTCGCTGACAAAGCCAAATACCAGACCGTGGTGGACGAGTACGAGGAGTACGTGTCCACTCACACTAAGCCTGTGAAGGCGACTAAACGTAATCGGTCTCAGGACGAGACCATTACAAATGCAAGGAAAAGCAAAGTCGCCAAAACAACCACTAGCAAGGAAGGTCCCTCAGTAAGTGCCAAGAGGCTTTTTAGCGACGTAGCTCGGGATGAGCTTACGGTGGCACTAATTGATGAAGTCACTTACGGCGGCAAGAAGGTGTTAGAGAAGTGGGGGAGATTGAACCCAAGTTAACGGAGCTAGTGATGGAACACCTCCTCTCTGATCTGGGCTTTTCAGGTACGCCAAGCTCAAGATTTTCTGGCCATCAGACGAAGAGCCTGACGACATGCAGGTTTGCCAACAGGCTGATGGACGACCTGGTGCTTCAGGAGGAAGCCACCAGTACACCAAATAGATCTCCCGATGCTGAAAGTCGTGCAGATTAATCTTAAGCATTCTAAGAATTCCTCGAATAATCTTGCCGTCTTCCTAGTTGAGGATGACGTTGACATCTGCATCGTTCAAGAGCCCTGGGTCAGAGCCACTGACATTCTAGGGCTCAAAAACAAAAGGTAAAAACTTCTGTACAGGTATGTGGCAAGCCCAGAACATGTGTTTTAGTCCTCAATTCTGCACAGGTGATTTGACAGTGGTAAAAGTCGAAGTAGCAGACAAAGAAGAAATGCTGGTAGCATCCGTCTACATGGCGCACAATAGGGAGGCACCTCCGGACTAGGTTGTGCAGTTGTCCGCCAGTGCAACATCCACTAACACTACCCTACTCCTGGAATGCGACGCCAATGCGCGCCACACGCTTTGGGGAAGCACCGAGGACAAAAGGAAAGGGGGTGAGTCACTTTTTAATGTTATTGGTGGCTCAAATCTGTTAGTATGCAATAGAGGAACTACACCCACCTTTACCTTCCCTAGTACAGTAGACTTCCCGGGTTGGGAGGAGGTACTAGACATAACTCTTTTGTCGGAGAATTCAGAGGTTCAGGTTGAAAATTGGAGGGTGTCCAACAAAAGGTCTTTCTCGGATCATAGCTGGATACTCTACAACCTGAATTTGAAGATAAAAGATTTTGCTCCATTTAGAAACCCACGCAAAATAAAATGGGATGTTTTTACGAGGGTAGCTAAATCAAAACTGAACTCGGTCAGAGGTTTAAATATTGACTCTAGGGACGAAATTGAGAAGAAGGTTGAACATCTTGAGGAAGCTTTTGGTAAAGCTTGCAAGATATCCTGTCCAGTTAGAAGGAGTCAAAAGAACTACCCACAGTGGTGGAGTGAGGACCTCTCTAAGCTCAGGGAGATGACGAGGAGGTCCTTCAACCAGTGTTATAAGAATAATAACTGCAAAATATAAAAAGAGTGCCTCAAGACTTACAAAAAATCTATCAGGACCGCCAAAAACGAAGGTTGGAAAGAGTTTTGTGAGTCGGTTGAGTCTACTTCTGTCTCACAAAGACTTAGTAAGGCTCTGTCCAAGGAACGGCTGGACCCCTCCTTCCTTAAAAAGGAAGACGATACATGGACGGATTCGTCCGCTGAAACACTTGATCTTCTACTAAAAATACATTTTCCTGACTGCAAAGATGTGGCAACTTATTCTATGGTATCCGGACGGTTGCGGCAACCTTCGCAGGATCTAGATTCGATCTTTACAGATCATAAGATTTTGCATTCCATTAATACTTTCTCACCCTATAAATCGCCTGGCATGGACGAGGTTCTCCCGATAATGCTGCAGAAGCTTCAAGACAAGGTAGTCCCTTGGCTAAAATCGATTTTTAGAGCATGTATTCTCCTTAACCACATACCATTTAGCTGGAGAAGAGTTAAGGTAGTCTTCATTCCTAAGGCAGGTAAGATTGGTCATGAATTCGCAAAAGATTTCTTGCCAATCAGCCTAACATCGCTCCTCTTGAAGACGGTGGAAAGGGTATTGGAGCTCCATCTTCGATCCATCATTGACAAATTTCCCATTTCGACTTGCCAACACGCATACCTCAAGGGTAGATCAACGGAAACGGCTCTACATGAGGTTGTCCGTACGGCAGAGAGAGCGATTTACTATAAACAATACTCTCTCGCAGCATTCTTAGATATAGAGGGTGCTTTCAATAAGGTTAGTACACGTGCTATATAGGATTCTCTAGCTATGATTGGCGTAGAGGAAGACATTGTAGAATGGATAGTAAACATGCTGAAAACTAGAATAGTTCGGTCAGAGTTAGGTAATTCGACTCTTACGAGATACGTAAGTAGAGGGACACCACAAGGCAGGGTAATATCTCCTCTGTTGTGGCTTTTAGTCATAGACAACATTCTAAATGTATTAGAGAGGACGGGGGCTAAGGTAGTTGCGTATGCAGACGACGTTGTGATCATGGTATCAGGACTGTTCCCTAGCGTGATAAGCAATATCATACAAAGAGCTCTGGGAAAGCTGTTAAAATGTTAACCCAAGCAAGACAGAAATGATACTCTTCACAACGAAGACGAAAATACCGACTTTCCGCCTTCTTACGCTGAACGGACAACAGCTTCATCTTTCGGATACTTAGGAGTTATGCTGGACGAAAAACTCAATTGGAAATCCAAGATAGAGTTACGGGCAAAGAAAGCCTGTAAGGCCTTTTACTCTTGAAAAAGGTTATTTGGCAAGAGATGGGGTTTACGCCCTAATATAACTTCATGGATGTATACCGCAATTGTACGTCCGATATTAACATACGGTGCAATTGTTTGGTGGCCAGTTCTAGGAAAGAGCTATATAGTGCACAAACTTAGCGGTGTGCAGAGGTCGTCATGTAGAGGAATCACAGGAGCCATGCGCACGTGCCCTATGGCAGCACTGGATGTACTGCTATATCTGCTCCCAATTGATCTCCATATCAAAAACATGGTCTTCAACAGCGCGGTAAGGTTAAAAGAAACCGGCTGCTGGGCAGAACGACAATATGGACATAGTAAAATACTAGGAGTGGTTAATAATCCTATATTCAAGAGAACGACAGACTATATAGTGGCGCACAATAGCTTTGAGAGCGACTTCAAGGTAAAATTTCCTACCAGGATGGAATGGAAAGAGAGCAGCTTTCAGAGTGATTTTGACATTTCAATCTTTACGGATGGCTCGAAAATGGAATGCGGTGTAGGAGCAGGGGTGCACTGACGAGGCCACAGTCTTTCAGGCGGAGGTCCTTGCCATTAATGAAGCATGTCAGCTGGCCAGAAATAACGTACCGGAAGGTCGTAAGATAGCCATCTTCGTTAATAGTCAGGCGGCACTCAAAGCACTGCAATCCACCACTGTGAAGTCAAAGCTCGTTAAGGAATGCAGGTCGACGATGAGCGAGCTAAGTCGTTAAGCTGATATCACTCTCTTATGGGTTCCCGGCCATAGGAACATAGAGGGGAATGAGAAGGTTGACGAGTTGGCCCGCTCTGGTGCTTCTCTTGATGTATCGTTGGCGGAACAGGTTTTGATTCCCCTGGCGGTCATCAAAAGGAGCAACTTCCTGTTTTTCCGTCAGCTGGCTAACAGACGGTGGAAAGATCTTGAATCTTGCAGAGCGGCACTTGCTACCTGGCCTTGTTACAACGAAAATAGGTCTTTTAGACTTATTAACAGAAGACGTTCGGATAACGCAAGGCTCACTGCGGTTCTTACCGGTCACTGGTGTATAGGGATACACGCGGAGAGACTGGGTATTCCGTTTAGAAGCCATTGTAGGAGCTGTGGAAACGAAGAGGAAGAGGAGTCACTCACTCACATTCTATGTC
This sequence comes from Amiota mariae, assembly GCA_035041805.1. NCBI lineage: Eukaryota > Metazoa > Arthropoda > Insecta > Diptera > Drosophilidae > Amiota > Amiota mariae. Next base: position 4,472 of record JAWNKV010000752.1, read on the forward strand.
AATGCTCAGCTTTGGCAAGGACTAGAAATAAATTTTTGGGCAAATACTTCATTGACAATCTCTCGGACTGTTCAGTTATATGTCCGGGTGATTTACTCAAATACATAAATTCAACAGGTTGGAATTAGCAATACTGTTTGCGTTCGGCGAGGAAGTGGTATCAAAACGGCACTCTAGTGCTAATGGTGGCTCGTAGTGGACTATACGAGCCAGCCACGGAAACTAACCAACCACCAATTGTCCGTCACATATTTGGGTTTTCCTAAAAGATATTGGAAATCAAAATTAATGTTTCCGAAATCCATATTCTTAGAATTTTAGGAGCAATGTTGCAGCTAGTCACACGTTTAGAGTATCTTACATAATATACATATATATATTGTTATATATATAATATAATAGAGGCTACTGATGTAGTGGAGACCGTTAAGTGTTGATCGTTCAACAGACAATGAAGAGTTCAAAACCAATTTTTTAGAAACTTTTGGTCATACTTATTCTGTGGCTGAAATCATATTGTTGTTAAAGTCAACTATACTATATATGTTCAAGAAAAAACTTCGATAATGGGGTACATACTGCAAATGCAGGAGATAGCCGCACGTGCTGATATTGAGGAGGCACAAACCGTGCAATTTTTTATTGTTAGCTTCCGGGACAACTCTATTAGTATTGCAGTCTTGTATGCCAGCAACAACCTTCAACTTCAATCAAATGTATGGGCTTGGCAGACAATTACCATGCAGAAAACGATGAACATAGGAACGGTGACTGGTGGATCGATATACCAATAATAAAAAAGGTAGGATTATATTTTTACACTGACGCAAAATCCAATCCAAAATATATGTCCACAATATTTGCTACTGGCAGCATAATTAACATTTTACGGCGATCAGCAGTGCCCTACAATAACCTCACTGATAAATTATTTTCGACGGCGAATTGTGGTGTCAATGGTTCCAAACTTTTCGCGTATGGTAAATTTTGTCTCGATGTAACATTTCATTATATAAGAAACCTACTTTATTTTACATTACTCCCGATAACTACTTATCAACTGAAATGTTGTTAGGACGTAATTGTCTATCTACATATGGTTCGGGATTGGTTTTTGTAAAAAAAATTAAAGTTAATTAAATAAACTTTCCTTAACTAATTGCAGCATTGAACGAAATAGTTGTGTTTGTAATTTAGATGTGGTATATTCTGAGATTTCAGACAATTCAATTCAAGGAATTAGAAATACCATTACTGTATATGGTGAGAGAAAACGGAAATTCAGTGATAAATAAGCCTTCAGAAATGTTGAATAGTAAAATATTCAAACTTATTTGTAATGAAACCTTAAGCCGCCTTACAATAACAAATGATAGTGGATTGAATTGTGACTCTACTGAAATGGACTTACATATTGGACATATTTGTAATATAGACCCTTTGAAACAGAACAGTATGACATAGATCTAAAACTAAGTGATCAGTATCGCAGGAATTTAATAGAATTAATAGAGTCAATTTATTTAGATACTACAAACATACCGGCTATTGACCACAATTATGAAATGAAAATAAAATTTTAATCGGACTTGTATCTTCAGCTCCAAGAAAGCTTTCGTATCATGATAGGAGAGAAATAGATGGTATAGTGTAAGATTTATTGTCATATACGACGTAGTGACTCACCTTACACCTCTTCAATAGTTTTAGTTAAGAAAAAACAGGTGAAAAAGAAATGTGTATAGATTATAGCCAATTAAATAAAATAACAATTAGAGATGGGTATCCTCAACCGATTATAAATGATTGCTTAGAAAGATTGAGAGCAAATCATATTTTTCATTGCTTGATTTAAAAATCGGATTTCATCAAATTAAAGTTGCAGAAAACTCAACACAATATACAGGGTGGCGCAATAGAACGTGCATTTATTAAGTATAGGCTAAAAAAATATATACAAAAGCTATAGTATATATAGTATATAATAAAAGATAGGATGATTAGGTACTTAAATGTAGTTTATTTTTTAAAAATAACATCATCTAAATGATTGCTGCTATTTCTCCACGGATATTTTCCTTTAGTTGACTGATGTTCCTCGGATTGTTCATGTAGACTTTATGTTTGATTCTCGTCGTTCCAATAACGACAATTTTGTCGGGGTTACGAACCCATTCAAATGGAAATGAACCTCGTCAGAAAAAAGGATGTTGTCAAAAGTGGAAAATCGACTAAGCATTTCTTCAGGAAATGCCAACCTTGCTCCGAAGTCGGACTCTTTTAATTCCTGTGTTCACTGGAGCTTATAAGGATGCAGTTTAAGATCCAACTTCAAAATTCGCTATAAACTTCGTCGCGAAAAAAGATGACGCTATATGTACGTTCTATTGCGCCACCTTGTACATATTCCGTTAAGCCTAGTGGTCAGTACGAATACATTAGAATGCCATTCGGATTGTGAAATACAGTGTTTCAGCGCTTCATAAATTTTGTTTTACAACCATTAATAAGTGAGGGTAATGTTGTAGTGTATATTGATGATATCGCCATCGGAATCAGTATAATTGAAGAACACTTTAAGATATTGAGTAAAGTTTTACGACTTTTACCGGAATATCGATTAAAAATTAAATTAAGTAAATGCCATTTTCAGTATTGAGTACCTAGGATATACAGTTAGTAAATGTGGAATAAGCCCTAATAATAAACATATTGTAACTATATTTCCGAAAAGTCACACCGAAATACAAAAATGTCTACATTTATTTTCGTACTTTAGACGTTTTATTCCTGCTTACTTAAAAGTAATCAAACTATTGCACAGTGGGTCAAACGGGCGATCTAGCGGAATTAAATTAATATCGTCAAAAGTAAAAGAGTTATCCGTAATTTGTTTTTTTTGAGGATATAGAGAAAAAAGCAAGGAATTTAAATAATAAATGTTTTTGTTTTTTAGATTCAAATTTTTTAAAATAATTTTAAGCTATAAGAATAAATTATTCAGAATCTGTATAATTTTGTACACTGCAGAAGATTTTTAGCTTCTGTATCCAGTTCAATATTTTTCCGAAATGAGGTGAAACTAGCTTTAGACAGTGATGAAATTATAGGATCCGAGGAAAAAAGAAGTGCGTGCAGAAGGTCCTCCAATGTATGGAGTCGTGAAGTTTTACGAGTGTGAAGCAATCGAAAATTTCGGACGTCCTTATTTCTAGCCTCCAGTGCTTCCTCTGACATCATGCCAATTGGTAGCCCAACATTTCTGATAATATCTGCTCCATCAATTAAAATTTTGTGAACCGAATTCGTCATGTGAAACCATGGATATTCATTTACAAAAATATCTGCTGTTTCAAATGCATATTGCCGAAAAGCATCTGCATTTACATCGTAGCCACAAGCCATAACACGCAAAATAATGATCAATCTTTAAATGATAGCTTCACTAAAACCTGTTTTTTGGGAAGCTAGTATAGGGGTTTGGAAAACCCTTGCATTCTTGCCATTATTTGTATTTCCACAACCAGCCATGGGTGTGTCTACCGGTAATGATATATTTTTTCTGAGCTCAGTTTATATAATGGCTTTCCTTTCTTCAACAATCTGTTTATGAAGACCTTAATTTGCCACGCTTTAATGGGAATTCTATAGGATATATGTATTATACACTGAAAACAAGGAATTCAAGCGTGTAGAGTCGATAAGCCATATTCAAACAAATTTTCCTTTACTGGTAATTTTTTGATAATTGCCAGATTATTCATAATTTTTGGCGTGGCCTTACATATCCCACATGTTTGTGATGATATTTTCGCAATAATACTAAAAACTTTTCCATCTGTCATAGTCATGTGGACGATGAACTTGGAACTTGGTCAAACTCGTTAGTTTCAAATTTGTTATTTGAGTTCGAATACGCTGTATCTCTGCATTAACAACTTCTGGTTAATTGGTCTGCATTATCGAGTTGAAGAAACCCGTGGATTTTTCCACGGAATTTTGTGAATTTTTATTTAAAAACAATATAGAACATGTAAAAATAGCTACTGTGTCACCGCAAGCAAATGGTTAAGTTGAGTGAGTGAATAGAACTTTAAAATCAATGTTAACGAAAATTACAGAGTCAGTGCAACATTCAGATTGGTGTAAACTTCTGGTAAAAGTTGAATATGTTTTAAATAATTCTAAACATTCTAATACAGGGGATATTTCATCGAAATTATTTTTTGGTGTGGAACAAAGGAGTTGTGAGACTGATGCATTAACTGAGTATTTAGATGAGAGGAATGAAATAAATTTGAAACGAGATTTAAATTCTATTCGAGAAAAGGCCTCAAATAAAATCGAATCTTTCTAAAAGAAAAGCGCAGAGTATTTTGAGGGAAAATTTAAAAATCATTCTAATTTCGATGAAGGTGATTTTGTAGTAATGCGAAACGTTGACAACACAATCGGAACAAAAAAGAAATTTGTTCCTAAATGTAAAGGTTCATTGTATAAAGGAGGTGTTACCTAATGATCGATATGTGATTAAAAATATACAAAACTGTCAAGTTACACAGCTTCCATATGAGGGTATTGTGGAGACGTGTCGATTGCGAAAGTGGGCGGATTGGCGTGATCAGTGTAAAAATTGCTCTGATTAATTATTAAATATGTAGTAGTATTAGTGTAAGCTAGAGAGTAAGAGTATGTTAGAATAAGCTAGAGAGTAAGAGTATATGAGTATAAGATAGGAATAAGTAAAATGTAATAAGAAGGTATAATCTAGGAATAAGTAAAATGTAAAAAAAAAATAAAGTCAATCTTTGTACGACACCTTACAAATTCAGAAGTGGGATATAATCGCGCCTGACGGAAAAAAATAAACCGCTTGGTCTGTGAAATCAAAAATATCACATTTTTTTCACATATTATAATTGAAAGCGACTGTTTTGCGTTTAAGTTGTTGTCTACAGAAAACATTAAGCAACGTTTTAAAAAAAAAAAAAATTATAAAATATAAAATAACAACTAAAGAAAATGACAACGCTAAGAAGTGGTAAAATTACCAAAACTTTGGTCAAAGATGTTGACTGCGAGGCGATTCTAAAAAGTTAGCAGATGGTGATGAGAAAGCAGCAACAATGATAGATAGCAACGATACCGAAGCAGAGATAATGGTAGCTGATGATGATAACAAAAGAACGACAATGGTAGAAATCAATAATGTGAGCGCCAACGGTAGCATATTGTAACAGCAAGGAAGCAGCACTGGTTAACAATAGACATGAAGAAGAGAGCGACAATAGAAATGAGCAGCGACGCAACAACGAAACGGCGACAGCGGCGGACAGCTACAATATATAGGTACCGTAAATACAAAACAACGAAAGCAACGACGCTGATATAGAGCGTAGGATGAAGCGAATTATGATAATAGATTTGGAGCTTTTGCGACTCGGGAAACCCCATAAGCTCTATCAAAAGATGTCTCGTGCCCCCACGAGTTACATACGAAGATGTGTCATTTGAGACTTATTTTGGAATTAATAAGAGTGAATTAAAAGTACATGGCAAGTTTTCAGTTTATGTAAATGTAAACAATAAAGAATTGCAAATTAATTTGATTGTGGTTGCAGACGAGTCAATGATTTATTCTGTTGTGTTAGGACGAGATGTTTAATTTTGATTGGAAATGAAAATTGTAAGAATATTAAACTGATAGCCGACAAAGTTCATGAAAATAGATTAGGGGATACCGTGGATGGTTGTGATGAAAATTTTGAAAAACAAATACTTGCTATTAATTATGCGGCTGAAGACAAAGTACAGCTAACAGTAGGTGATAATATACAGCATTTTGAACGACAAGTTTTGGAAGAAATTTTTCAACAGTTTTACGTTAAACCTCGTCGACCTGATGAACCTAGACAGAAAAGTGAAATGAGGTTGACGTTGGAAAATGTAAAACCTTCCAATTGCCCGCCAATACGGGTAAGCGAATCAGAATATGTGTCTCCGATAGTTTTAGTAAAGAAGAAGACAGGGGAGTTACGAATGTGTGTTGATTTTAGGTCACTCAACAAGGTTACAACAAAAGATAACTTAACGATTCCACTGATAGATGATTTGTTGGATAGGTTGTCAAAGAAGTCGATATTCACAAAGTTGGACTTAAAAAATGCATTTTTTCATGTTTTTATGCACGAAAAATCGGTTAAGTATACGTGATTCATAACTCTTTTGGGCCAGTTTGAATTCTTCAGAATGCCGTTTGGTTTAATGAATGCATCTTCGATGTTTTAGAGGTTTATTACCAAAATGTTTGCAGACTTGGTGAGAGAAGGAAAGGTTATAGCTTATATAGATGACATTATGATTGCGTCTGAAAATCTGAGCGAACATTTGGATATTTTAAAAGAAGTCTTTATACGGTTAGTTCAAAATAAATAGAATTGCGACTAGACAAATGCGAATTCCTGCAATCAAAGGTGAAGTATTTGGGTTACATACATATTGGCATACAGGCTGTTGAAAAAGGTATTGAGGCAATTAAACATTTTCCAGTTCCGTGTAAGGACCAGTCCAAAGTTTCCTTTGTATGATTTGACGCGGAAAAATAAAAAGTTTTGTTTTGGGCAAAGTGAGTTGGCCACGTTTGAATGTCTCAAAGAAAATTTCAATTCACTAATATTAGCTTTGAACGATCCGAAGGACGAAACAGAACTTCACTGTGATGCGGGAAGTTTCACCCAATTTTGTATTACTCGAAGAGGACCACTGAAGCAGAGTCTAAGTATCACAGTTTTGAGCTAGAAACTTTGGCGATAGTTAGTGCATTACAACGGTTTTGAGTGTATTAAATTTAAAATAGTCACAGACTGCAATTCGTTAACATTAACTTTAACTAAAAAAGATTTGAATCCAAGAATTTCAAGGTGGACCTTAGAGCTACAAAACTATGAATATGTTCTTGAGCATAGGTCAGGAAAACAAATGCAACATGTCGAAATGCTTTAAGCAGAAGTACAAACATAATGGTTATAGAAATAAATACTTTTGACGAAAATTTGGTGATACTCGTATGTCAGAACAAAGATGAAAATATACGCAAATTAAATTTTTTTTTAACACATACGGAACACAGTCAGTATGAAATGAGAAACGGGGTTGTGTATAGGAAAAATGGTGGTTCGTTATATTTTTATGTTCCCAAGACAATGGAGGCACATGTTCTTTATAAGTATCATGACGAAAAGGGTCATGTATGTACGGATAAAGTAGTCGAAGTTATTAGTAAAAGTTACTGGTTTCCTAAAATAACGAACAAGGCAGATGAGCACATAAAAAATTGTTCAAAGTGCATTGCATATTCTGCAAAAAGGGGTAAGCAAGAAGGTTTTCTTCATGTTACACCAAAGGGGAATGTCTCTTTTGAAATGGTTCATAATGATCATTACTACGAAGTCAAGAGAGGCCATAGAAACATTAAAAGACTATTTTAGAGCGTACAGTAGGTCGAGTTGTGTTGTGTCAGACAGGGGAAGTTGTTTTACTTCTGGAGAATTCAAACAGTTCCTATACGATTATAATGTTGAACACATTAAAGTTGCTACGGGGTCTCCACAAGTGGGGGTAGGGGAAACAAACAATGGTACAAGGCCATACCAGATATAGAATATGCAATGAATAATATGGTCCATAGAAGTGTTAACGAACATGCGAGCGTTATGTTATTTGGAATGGGCCGGAAAGGTAAATCACTAGACAGTCTAAAAGAAAATGTAATAGATAAAGAACAAAAGTATGATGATAGAAATATTAAAGAAATTCCTACTAAAGCGCAAGAATCCCAGTTGTTTGTGCAAAACTATAATAAGACCTATGTAGATTCCAGGCGGCACATACTTATGAGGTAGGAGATTATGTTATGGTTAGAAATTTTGACTCAACTACAGGTGTGTCGGCTAAACTAATACCAAGGTTTAAAGGTCCGTATGCTCTAACGAAAGTTTTAGACAATGATAGATATTGCCTTGAAGATGTTGAAAATTTTCAACAGTCACGAAAATCGTATCAAGGCATATGGGCCGTTCATAATATAAAGCCATGGCTCAAGACTGAAGGAAAAAACTACTGTGTTGAACTCGTTGTTGAGTCTGAAATTGAGGGTCCGTTTGTTGAAAACGAAAACGTGTCTGATAGTAACGTGGACGAAGTTGTGTTTGATAACATTGACAGTGGGGAAAGAAAAATCTGTTAGGATCAGAAGAAGTATGTCGGCAAGGATTGGGAGATCCTAGTTGTCAGGATGGCCGAGCTGTAGTAGTATTAGTGTAAGCTAGAGAGTAAAAGTGTATGAGTATAAGCTAGGAATAAGTAAAATGTAATAAGAAAGTATAAGCTAGGAATAAGTAAAATGTAATAAGAAAAAATAAAGTCAGTTTTTTTACGACACCTTACAAATATTTAATAGAAAGAAAGTTTTCTTAAGTAGATGCATTTGTGTTACAATTAACATTTTTTTTTTTGTATCTTTTCGAAAGTTTTGTTCCTATCTCTTGTTCGGTTTATGTAGATCTTTTCTCCTATTTCATTTTCAATGGCTTCTTTTCTATTCTTGTTATGGAATTGTAATTCGTTCTCCTGCTTCAGCTTTAATAACTCGATGTTTTTCTTTCTTATTTCTTCTTGATTGACATGATTTGCCGTAGTGAGTCTACCAGAAAACAAATTGATGGGTTTTTTTCCCATTGACGGAATGAATGGTACGGTTGTATTCATTTACGGACCATTCTATTAATTCATCAAAATCTTTATCTTGATGTTCCTGTTTTAAGTATCTCATGATGCAAGAGTAGAGTGGAATCTTTCTGTTAGACCATTGACCTCACATTTATTGGGGGGACTTGTGAAAATGTAAATATTTAATTCGTTTTCTAACATGATTGAATGGGAGTTAAACGTTTTTTCAATGTCAAAAACTACTTGTTTTGGTACAACGTAGGAGAATAGGATTTCTCTAAGTGGCTTTTTGATGTTTTCTACGCTTTTGCCATCTATTTTCTTTACGAATACGAATTTTGAAATTTTATCAAATGAGGTAAGAATTTTGTGTTTGTCGGTAGTAAAATATCAATGTGGATGGTGTGACCATGGTATTTTGGTAATGGTGTGGGTATCAGTTTTATATTGTTTGGGTGGCGGGCATATTTTTTTTCTTTACATATTTTCGAAACCTTTTTTAGTTGTTTTGTCATGGCGGGGAAATAATATTTTCGTGGGACTTAGCATCTATTTTCCTTTTCATTTCTATGGGTACAGTTATGGGTTTCAATGACGATCCTCTCTTGATTTGCCGAATTTGTGACATCCTCTACTGCTGCTTGTGCAAAACGGACTTTGTAATTGGCAAAATGAAATGGATAGATTTTTTTGTATCCTTAGCATTATTGGCTCGTTTGTTTTTATACCATTGATTATGGCTGGACTGGAATGTTTTTTGAAGAGTCTTTTAAGTGATTTTTCTGAGTATGATCTTTCAGTGATATTGTGTCGATGATACATTGGGAAAACTACTTGAAATTCGTAGGAGGGTTTTGTGCTTTCTGAAATTAGGAGCTGATTTTTGAAGATGTTAATTTAAGTTTCTACAGATAGTATTGAGTTTTCAGATGAACTATCACTACTGTGAACAGTAGACAGAAAATTGGGTTTGGGTGGTCTAGAAAGAAAATCTGCTACTATATTTGTATTGCCTGGTTTATAAATGAGTTCGTGATTTTATTCTTTCAATTCTGCCTTTTACCTTTTCATTTTGGCGTTTGTGTTCTTATTGCTGAGTGCGAATATTAGTGGTTGGTGATCAGTGAATATTTTGATTGCAAAGCCCAAATTATTACGAGCATCTATTTTTCGTTTGCTGCATGGGGTTCTTCTGCCCTACATAAAGTTCTTGAGAGGAAACAGATTGGTCTGACGTCTTGGAAGTGTATGGCTCCTAGAGTATGGTCGGAGGCATCGGTAGTAAGCTCGAATGTTTTTTCAAAATCAGGATAATGAAGCATTACATCATTTGATACCAAACAATTTTTCAATTGTTTGATGACTCTATAAAGCCTAGTCATTCCTATTGACCAACTATGATACCAAAGAATTCAATTTCTTCTTTGATGAGCTTGCACTTTTAAATTTGTTTTTTAAGTGTATTAAAAATAATCTTAAGATTTTCTAACTGTTCCTCTTTTTTTTTACAAAATATAATTATATCATCGATATAAACGTAGCAACGAACGCCGATGTGTTTTCTTAACACATCATTAAGGCGGCATTGGAAAATGGCTGGGGCATTTCTGCACACAAAGAATAAACGAGTAAATTTGAATTTTCCATTTGCAATGGAAAACGCAGTTTCCTCCATATCATTCTCATTCAAAGCAATTTGGTGGAAGCCGCTCTTGAAATCGATTGTGGAAAGTATTTATTCGAACCCAAGTTGGCTAGAATGGTAGTGATGTCAGGAATCGGGTATTTTTCTGGTATGGTGTCTTCGATTAGTTTACGATAATCATTTACCATACGGAATTTCTTCTTTCAGTAAATCATTTACTTGTTTGTCTATTTCCTTTTTCAGAGGCATTGGGTATGGACAACTCTTTGAATATATTGGCCTATCGCTTTTAGTTCTGATTTCGGCTATTAATTATTAAAATAATTGTTCTAATTTTTCACTATCTATAGGATTAAGATTCAGTCGTAAAATGGTGTACGCAATTGAATTTATCGGTAATTGCTAGATAGGATATTTGTATTTTGTTATAATTATCTTTTGTAAAGATTATTGCTCATTACCGTTTTTCATTTTGTACGAAAAATAAGGTAATGAGAAGACTCCTAGTCTAAAAAATTAATGTTGTCATTAGTGTTTCCCTCGTTTTCTTTATCATATTGAAAGGTTTGAGGGTCTTCCAAAACATCTACTTCCAGATATTCTGCCATTTCGTTAAATTCCTGTTCTGGGGATAGTCCATTGTTGGTTCCGTATTAAAGGCTCTTTGTTCTGGGGGATAGTCAATTGTTGCATCCGTATTAAAGACTCTTTGAATTTAATTCGGCTAGTGCGCACTTTGCGGGCGTTTATTCTGTTGTTGGTTATTATAATATGTTTGGTTTGGTCTAAAGTTTGACGGTTGATGTGGTGCGAAGTTTTGTGTCTGTGGGAAAGGTGGTCTGTTTTGATTGAACAGAACGATCTACTTTCATAGGTACTGGTGGTTTGGGTGGAAGTGGTGGTCTGAATATTGTTTGGGGCGTGTAGTAAGTTTGCCTTTGGCGCTGATAAGGCATTTAAATTACTTTGACAAATTGTTTATGGGGTAAATATGCGAGCTCTGGATAGAAAGACGAGTACCTGAGTGTTGTGAGTATTGTGGCTGCCTATTATAATTAGGGGGTTTGCTTAGGGGACCTCGGTTCACGTTATTTGCGCGATAAGTTCTATAATTCATGTTTTCTAGTTTCATGCAAATGTGTAGTGGTTGGGGAAGCGAGTCAACTCTCTTACGCTTAAGAGACAAGGTAATGAACCGCCTCTAATGAATGTGTCAAGTGCTTTACCCCTGTAAGTTGCGGACATAGTAGCCAAAGCTTTTTTTCCTAGTTATAGACAATCAATTTTATCCAATATAAGAGAGAGTTATTTGTAAACTTGTTAGTCAAGAGTCGTCATTTGGTATTCGAGAGTACTAACGTCTCTTTTGTTCGAGTAATCAAGCATTTTTTATCTTACCCCTATTTAATGGTGTACGATAAAATTCCAATGCTGTATCCGAATTTCCGACTATCTTATGCCTAATAGTAGTAAGCAAAATAGCAAAATATTTGGGAGCACCACGAATTTTGTCATACAACATTAATATCCGATCTACGAATTTCCTCCATGAGTTGAATTCTCCTGGTTTACCAGATAACTCTCTTAAACATTTTACTACGTCATTGACATTTTCTGAAGGTCCTATTTCCATTTTTTAATTGAGGTGTAATATAGCAGAAATTGTTTCTGTAATTAATTCAACTAACTCTGTTTTTTGATTTGAGGTAAAATAAGTGAACGATGATGATGTGGAAGGGACGTTAGAGGAACTACTCTTTAGACTTAGATTTGCTAGGGTAGGCGCTATTTTCTCTTCTTCTTCATTTTGAAAAATCTTGTTTAAAAAAATTTTTTCCTTCTGATTTTAATTGTTTTCAGTGAGTTTTTATACTCTTCACGCAGTGAATAGCATTATAAGTTTGTCATGAAGTTCGTAACAGAAGGAGACTTCGGAGACCCCATAAAGTACATATATTATTGATCAGCGCGACGAGATGAGTTGATCTAGCCATGTCCGTCTGTCCGTCCGTCTGACTGTCTGTCTGTCTGTCCGTCTGTATGTATGCAAACTAGGCTCTCAGTTTTTGAGCTAGAGAGATGCAATTTTGCAAGGAGCTTTCTTTTTTCCATACGCAATACATTTGTCGGAATCAGCGAAATCGGTCCACTAGGGGGTGCCCCCCATACCGGGATCCAATTGAAAGTTTTTATTAGAAAAATTTTTTTGTTACTTCCACTATGGAACTAAAATTTCGACACTATAAGTGCCTAACCCATATTCAACAACCTTCTAACTTTCAAGACTCTCGGACTACTAGAAGCGGCGTGAAGAGTATTACAACTTCGGCAAAGCTAAAGTTAGTCTTTTTTTATATTTTTTCTTTAAAAATTTCTTAAAATTTAATAAAATTTTATGAAATGTATTTTTTTTCAAAAATCTCTAAAAACTAAAAGTAATTTCTCTAATTTAATAGAATAATTATTATCTCTTATTATTTCTTTCTTATTACATTGTTGACTTACATAACGAAGACGTTTGTCCTGTCCATCATGTAGGTTGCCTCGTATGTTGAAGATATGGCTGCACACTTGTTGTTGTCACTACAGCTGATGATGAATGTTGTCGTTGCTTTTGGGGTTGGTGCGAATTATTGCCTCACTGATGGTTGTCTGTTGTTGTTGAGTTGTTGCGAAGTATTGCTTCAATGATGGTTGTTTGCTGTTATTAGGTCGTTGCGAATTATTGTTTCAATGATGGTTGGTTGTTGGTGTAAACTGTTTAGTTTTGTTCTTTGCATTGTATTTTGTCGTGAAGAGTTAATATTAATTTGTAATGTCTTTAATTGTGTTAGTTTATTTTGAAATTTTGTTTTTATTTTTTATAAGTCTTAGCAATTTTTTTCTTTCACTATTTTTAATAATATACATATATATATATATATATATCGTATATATATATTTATTATTGTTCACTTAATTAACATTTGTTTCATTTTTTAATTCTTTTCTTTTATTATTTGTTAAGAATAGGTGAAGTGTTAAACTGAGTGAGCGGACGAAAGAAAAAAAAAGAAAAAAATATCAGCCAAGTGTGAGTCGAACTCGCACATGGAGGGTTCCGTACCATCGTACAAGATTTTTTGCTGAAAATATTAAATTATGTGCATATTTAACAGCTTAAAAGTATACTATAATTTACAGCTTAAAAGTATACTGTAATTAACAGCTTAAAAGTGTACTAAAAAAAGAAAAATTGTTAAACAAAAGATTAAATTAAAGAACAATGATTCAAAAAATGCAGTTTTAGTATTTGTAGTTCTTCACACAAGTAAATTACACACTTTGTGAAAATTTCAACTGCCTACCTATTACGGTTCATGCGATAGAGCAGGAGGCGGACGGACGGACAGCGTAAGCTTAGTAATAGGATCCCGTTAGCTCCCTATGGGTACGGAACCCTAAAAAAAACAAAAAATAGAAATAAAGATAAGAAGAGTTGTTTGCAAAATGTAAGTATTGTTGTTGTTGTAGTTAAATTGTTATTACTTTAGTATATGACTTTAGTATTGAAAATTATGTGTTTGTTTGTGATCTGTGATCAGATAACGTTTTTCTCAGTCGAATGTATGCTTGTCGATAAGGGAAGGTAATGTGGGGAATCTGTGCATCTGTGCGGTCGGCTTTGCTGACGTTTCTTTTTGTCTTCTTTCGTAGTTGTTTTATTTCGTTCAGCGTTTATGGTGTGATGGAGAGCGACGTGAGCTACATGATACAAGAATACAGGGGTATGCTGTACGATGAAATGCTATGTTCGTAATTCAGCCGTACAACATTCACTTACCATTCACATTCTCTATATATACATACATGTATACAACAAATACATTAAAAAAACGAAATGCAACATACATTCACATTTACTACAAATAGATATAGCAAAACATGTATGCGTTTTAGAGTGAGTCATTCAAAAGCCTATTGGAATTCATCCACGCTATGATGCAGCCAGCTTCTGCATCACTGTTACCGTGGCTGAAGAAGATTTTTAAGGGATGTCTACTCATCTCAGAAATCTGGAGGTAAGTGAGGGTGGTTTTCATCCCCAATGCAGGGACTCGTGATAGGATTTTAGGCATAGTAGTCTCTCATCGTTTTAGAATAAAACCGTGGAGAGATTATTGGATCTGCATTTGTGGAGCAAGCACTCTCCACACATCTTCAGTGGAAATAGAAATAGCGTTGTATGAGGTGGTTGTGTGTATTGAGGATGTACTGCACGGGAAGGGGTTTGTGCTGGCAGTCTTTCTTGATATTGAAGTTGCCTTCAACAACGTCAGGATTGAATCAATTTCCGCAGCGATGGGAAAAATTGATTCACATCCTACGATCATCAGGTGGCATAACAACAAGCTTCGTTGCCGCGTGATTAACTTTAACATTGGGTCTGTGAATATAAGGAAGAAGGTCACGAGAGGATTTGCATAGGGGGAGTTATATCCCCTCTTCTATGGAATCTGGTTCTCAATGACATAATTCAAGGTCTACGAAGGTAGCGTTACTGCCTTAGCAGATAATTTGGTAGGTTCGGTGGTGGGCTTCTTCTCAGAAGAGTTAAATACTCAGCTATCGAACCGTTCTTAAAAGACGTACCCGTATTCTCGGAAAACCATTCTTTCATGAAATGGATAGTTTGGCAAAGATGCAACTAGGAGACCTAGCTCTGTTCGTGGAACCTTCAGAACCAAATAACTCGAACCAGTTTAAAAAGCAACCACATGAAAAAGTGACGTAATTGAGGGTTGCTGTTGTAGAAATCGAAACTGTTGAAAAAAAAAGAAATATTTTAAGCAACTGTCGACTGGTTGCTTAAAAAAAAAACAGTGTAAACACCTAATCTGAAGCATTGTAACCACGCGTTTGGTGTGTGCGCTAGTAACGATGACACATGAAGCTCTTCACTCGTTCAATAATCATGCAGTTTTGTAAACAACTGAAATACTCTCACCTCTCTCAATGTTGATTCAAAATTTGTGATTCTGAGAGCACTAATAGTCTGTGAGAGCGCTAATTTCCAGCAAGTAAGCGTGTAAAGGCTGGTTTCCATTGGGCTAGTTTGTAAGCAGCGGGCAGCAGAGTGTAGAAATTGACAAGTTGCTGTGTGAACTAGTAACGATGGCACATCACTCGTTCCTTAGTCGTGGAGTTTTGTATACAACTGAAATACTCTCAGCTGCCTCAATGTAAATTCACGATGAAAATGAGAGGGTTTGTATCTGTGAGAGCACTAATTGCTAGCGGGTAAACTTGCAGAGTAAGACAGCACCTAACTTTACTGGGTAGAGTGTATACAGTCAGATTGTTTCTATCTAACATGATGACACTAGATGAATTTGCGGCAGATGATGAATTGACTAGCTACTATACAGAAAACTAGCCGTGTGGAATTGAGCTTTAAAGTAAGACGGCTCTTAACTTTTCTGGTTAGAGTATTTACAGGCAGATTGTTACTAGCTAACATGATGATACTGGACAAATTTACCAGCAGACGGTAATTCTAATTGGTCTTTTACGTACTCAACAAAAATAAAATCTGCCAAATAGAGTTTCTAAGCTTAAAAAGAAAAGAATTTTCTTGTATTTATTCAGATTTTAATACAAAAAATCAAAATTTCCGGTGGATTTTCAAAAAAATGTCTTTCATATTCTTCTAACGAATGCAACACAAAAAAAAAAGGGAAAAAAATTGTACCCTTATGGTCGTAAGGGGTCCCATTGTGGTGAGAAAAACAAAATTATGGAATTCACAAAGAAAACTAAATTAAAAACTTGTAACTGTCAAAGTGCATCTAAACCCAAAAAAAAAAAACAAAGACTAACTTTGGCTATGCCGAAGTTGTAATACTCTTCACGCCCCACCTAATGGTCTGCGGGTCATTTATACGGTTGGTGGATATGGGTCCGCCACTTATAATGTCCATATTTCAAGTCGATTTTATAAACAAAAAAGTTTTTATGCTGTTAAATATGCACATAATCTAATATTTTAAGCAAAAAATCTTGTACGATGGTACGAAACCGTCCGTGTGCGAGTCAAACTCACACTTGGCTTATTTGTGAACTTTGATGTTCGAACAAACATCTGATTGAATATGGTCCATTTAAGGGGCGTCTTACACGTATCGAGTTTATGGCGGAACTTATCGTTGATTTTTCTTTAAAGCCTCTTGCTATTATTTACTCTCAGCCAGAGTTGCCAAGCAAATGGTTTTCACACTACTCACTCCCTTTCACATTCCTCACTCTACAAAAACCAATAGAAAAAAAACTTCTTTTCTCAACAAAAAGAAAATCGTGTAGAACACCCTTCTTTAACACATTGAAAACATGCCAACTTTCTCCAATGAGATTATTACAAGTTCTCATTAATCTAATCACTTTATACGCATTTTAAACAAAATTAAAACATCACAGCTTCATTACCAATATAGTTTATTTTGACATATAAATTAATTGAATTAAAGACAAATTGGAATCTTCGAATATGTTTAAGTTTATAGGTTGGCATATTCAGCGTTGGTTGGTTTTGCTTATTTCGTCGATTTTACTTGTAATGGAAAAGAAATTTTGGTAAAATGCAAATTTATGCCTTGGAAACAACTAAAATGTTGAATTCTTTAAACGCAGTTTACAGATGCAAAAGAATTATCTGCAATTGTTGGTATTTTATTGATTTTTAATAACTTCAGATGAATGGTAAATTTAGTCAAATCAGCCTCTAAAACAATGGGGCGATTTCAAAACCATCAAAAGAGATTTCTGTGACACGGAGAATTGTAATTGGGCTGGAATTGAGGAGAAAATGATTTCTGTGACATCCCTGATAGAGATGTTGCATACAAAATATTCTTTCCAGTCTATCCGGTGCGTGCTGGAAACCGCTTTCGTCTCAATTCTAAACCAATTTCATTTCACGGTGTGATGGAAACCGCTTTTTACGTTTTTGAAATCGCCTAATTTTTGACAGGCGAATTGGTTAAATTCTCTCTTATCTCAAGTTATGAAATGGAAAAAAGTACTAAAAACTGTAGTTTATTGTTTTCATCGCTAAACTGCATTTAAAGAATTCAACATTTTATTGATTTTAACACATAAATTTGCATTTTATCAAAATCACTTTTCCATTGAGGTAAAATAGAAGAAATAAGCAAAACCAACCAATGCTGAATATGCCAACCTGTTTGCATATAAATTTTAAGATTCTAATTTGTCTTTAATTAAATTAATTGATATGTTATAATTTACTGCATTCGTTGGTAATGAAGAGATGTAAGTTTAATAAGAATTCCTAATAATCACATTGGTGAAAGTTGGCATGTATGCAATGTGGCAAAGGGCGGTGCTTGACACGATTTTTGTATGTTGAGAAGGGAAGTTTTTTCTTTTCGTTTGGTTTTTGTAGAGTGAGGGATGTGAATGGGAGTGAGCAGAGTCAAAACATTTGCTTGGCAACTCTGGCTGAGGGTAAATACTAGCAAGAGAATCAAAAGAAAATAAACGATAAGTGACGCTACAAATTCGATACGTTTCAGACGGCCCTAAAATGAACAATATTCAATCAGATGTTTGTTCGAACATCAAAGTTCGAAAAACGAAATCACCTCGTTTTCTTTCATACCTAGGTTTTTTGGGCGAAATTGAAAAGGTCCGACATCAAAACCGTCGGTGTTTCCTATCACATAACTGTATATATTAAATATTATTTGTTCGTACTCAGTTAATAATAAATAAGACCAAAAATGTGTATAAAATGTTCTGTTTTGAATTATTTTTAAGGTTCCGTACCCATAGGGAGCTAACGGGACCCTATTACTAAGCTTACGCTGTCCGTCCGTCCGCCCGACTCCTGCTCTATCTCATGAACCGCAATAGGAAGAGAGTTGACATTTTCACATAGTGTGTAATTCACTTGTGTGTTGATTGACAAATACTAAAAATACACATTTTTAGAATCATTGTTCTTTAATTTAATCTTTTGTTTAACAATTTTTTTTTGTAGTATACTTTTAGGCTGTTAAGTATGCACATAATTTAATATTTTAAGCAAAAAATCTTGTACGATGGAACAGTATCCTCCGTATGCGAGTCCGACTCACACTTTGATGTTTTTTTTATTTATTATTTTGTTCACGTACTCGGCAACGAATATTCTTCGGTAATAAATTAAACGTCCATATTCGATTAATATTATATTAAACACAAATGGGTTGAACGTGTTGTGCCATTTTTCATGGTGTCGACATTTTAAGAAGACACGTGGCCTTTTAATTCCTGCCCGAAGTATTGATTCGTAATGGTCATCGGATTTTATATTGTTTTTACACCCAATGTCCGTCCTCACTGTAATTTTTTGCATAGTAAAATAACTGGATATGGATATGAGATCTCTACTCTAACATATATATGTATATACAAATATACAACAGATATGTAAAACTTATGTCTTATAGCGTAGTTACACTGCTTCAATTTAGGTGTTTTAAAACTAGGGGTTTACACTGTTTTTTTTTCAAGCAGTCAGATGTTTTTTGTTTTTGTTATACATACAAATAGAACGTTGTGTGTAATTGTGAGAAATTAAAATGGAAATTGTGTGAAAAATACATGATTAAGAACAATTCGCAGTGTATGCACATAACTCTTTCAACTTCCTACTTCATTCCTGCTACTTATTTTATTAAAATGTAAGAATAAAATTACAATTTAAAATTTGCTTCAAATTGTTTTTGTGCAATGATTAGCTGTTTTATGTTTACCACGCAACGAAAAGAGACAAAAATGTTCTTAAAATGACAGAAATTTCCCAACACTGCTGCGGGGCGACCAGTCGACAGTTGTTTAAAATGTAGTTTTTTTTCAACTCCTTCGATTTCTACAACAACAACCCTAGATTATGTCGCTTTTTCCTGTGGTTGTTGTAAAAAAGACAATTTTTGCTTCAGTCTAACTACGCTATTGGATACATATTTTATATCTTCTTTGCTTGTCATACACAAACTAGAGTCTTGAACGAATGCATTTGAAAAAGCAAACAAGTCATTTGGTTCATTATGAGCGAAGCAAATATCAAGTATTTGGTCGACCAAATGAAATCAATCGAGTTTTTGTGACGTCATTTCCAAATACCGAATGCTTGCTCAGACAACCAAATGTTTTAATTTAAATGCCGACCAAATGCGAACCAACAGAGTTTCAAGAATAATGAACAAATGAAAAAGAATCAATGACTTGGAAGTGTGTAAAACAAAATCGCTGACAACGCCAAAATGTAAAACAAAGACAAGGCAAATAGAAAAAGAAAGAAATGTGTCTCTCATTTGGTTAGTGGCGTAGCAATAGGGTTGTTTTGGTTTTGTCCACGCGTTTCGATGAATGGAAAATTTTATTTATTTATTTTTTCAATAAGGGGAAATGTAAGCACATTATATTTACATTGAACCGTCGGACATGCTCTTCAGTAACATTAAATGGTGCTACAATTCCTCAAATTCAAGAGGTAACCTATCTTGGTGTTCACCTGGTCAGACGTCTTACCTGGCGGAAACAAATAGAAGCTAAATAGACGTATATGAAACTAAGGGCACAAAATCTCCATTGGCTAATTAACTCTATATCTGGTCTGAGACTTGAGTACAAGGTGTTACTGTATAACGCTGTTATCAAACCAATCTGGACTTATGGTTCTGAATTGTTGGGTACCGCAAGCGCGAGTAACATCGAAGTTATACAAAGAGCACAATCAAAGATACTTATAACATTTACAGTAAAAGATGAATGTTCAAAGCATAAAGGTTTTTATATGGAAAACTAGCTCGACACGTTAATCCCCTAGCCAGAGCTCTTATCTATACAAGGAGCTCATCTCGTCTGAATCGTAACGATAGATCAGCCCGTTTGCTTACTTAGAGGCGCTAAGTGAACCCCTTCCTCTTCCTTGCACGAAGGACACAAGTTGATAAGAGTTGAATAATAATTGTTAGTCCTATTCATAAATTTATATAGAAGATACAATAACTAACAAAAAAGTAAAAAAAAAAAAACTTTTAAAAAAATTTACTAACTCTGGCTATGCCGAAGTTGTAATGCTCTTCACGCCCCAGCTAGTGGTCCGGAATTTATAAGGTTGGTGGATATGGACCAGAAACTTATATTGTCCAAATTTCAGTACGATAAGTCAAAAAACAAAAAACTTTTTCAAATAAGAACATTAATTTAAAAGGTGGTTTGTATGGGAAGTACCCCCCTAGTGGACCGATTCGGCTGATTCACGAACTTGATCGGCGTTTGGTAAAAAGAAACCTATGTACAAAATTTCAGCTCAAAAACTGAAAGACTAGGAGTTCGAACAGACGGACCGACGAGCAGACGGTCATGGCTAAATCAACTCGTGTCATTCGATTTCATTTGCTTGCTTTTTTTTTCTCATTTGGTTCATTTCCATTTGGTTTCCAAATCAAACAACTGCGCATCACTTACAAGTGCATGCCATTCGTTTAATTTTCTTGGATGTTTTTTTTCAGCACCAAATGGAATGAAATTTCGAATGCATTTGGAAATGTTTGCTTGCAAATTCATTCGTGCAAGACTCTAACACAAACCTCAAAACTCAGACTTCCCCACGCCAAAAATGATCCCGCTAAAAAGGAAATACGTATATGTGTGTACTAATGAAAATATCAGTACACACTTTACACTAACTCTTACTTCACACTTTATCATGCACCACTCAAATGTAAAAGTTTTGAATTTAATATTAATTTTTATTTGATTTGTGTTAATTAAAGTTTTAGTTTCGCTATGAAATTTTGTCACCGCTCGATAACTTCCAAACACAATGAATATGCATAAAGAATTGGCATACTCTCAATGCTTTAAGAAATGTTTGCTCTGTCTTATGGTCATGCACACGGTGAAAGATGAATTCACAGAACAAAAAACAGCTATAGTAAAATTTTCTATCGGAAACGTTGTGCTAGCTCTCGTACTATTGCTTGAATAGTATTATAAGTTTGTCAAGAAGTTTGTAACATACAGAAGGAGACATCGGCGACAGTGTAAAGTATACAACTTAAGAATATCTTTTGTATCATCATTATTATAATCATTTATCCCACTCATAATATCATTATTATCATCATTATTCCCACATTATTTTCGCTGATGCCATATCCGCTCCCACACTATTTGGCTGATGCAATATCGAACGATACTCTTTCCCAACATAAAAAATAAAGACCCTTTCCACTGACAGTGCACTTTCTGTCACGTATGCCAATATCATCGATCATCAAACCTTCGAACATCTGAAGTTCGAAGATGATCTGTCACGTACGCCAGCATAGCGAGCATAATGTTGTAAGTTAGTTAAGTTAGTTCTTAATCAGACTCAAATAAAGGCGCATCGCGTTGGTACAACAAAATAAAATGTATCTAACAATTCATAACAAAGTCACATAGTAGCGAACAATAAAATTTATAATTTTTCTAAAATTCATAAAGAATTGTTTTAATTGGTGCCTAACGTGGGGCCGCGTAGAAAAACAATATAATTGTGCAAAAACACGGTCGAAAGTGTGTTATAGTTGGTTCCTTAGCAGTACCTATAAATTCTTAAAGTACAAAACAGAGGGAAGTAAATTCCAACCACTATAACCTGTAATAAATAAAAAAAGAAATTATTTTAAAGTGAACAAATTAATAAAAAAAAATTAAGAAAGAAAAGAAAAAAGGAAAAGTGAACACAAATTTATAAAAAAAAATTGTAATTACTTTAAAAAAAAAAAAAATAAGATAAATATAAATAATAAGTGCAACTAAATACAAACAGTTTATAAAATACAAAAACCTTTATATATGTGATAATAAATACGAAAATGTAAAAAAAAGAGAAAGAACATCAAGAATAATAATATCATTCAAGAACTAAATACAGAATAAAACAAGAAAACTTATTACAAACAACAACATTTTCCTTCAACTAACCAACTAACAGAATAAAGACAAAAGCAATTTTATCTAAATAAAACAAAATAAGTTTATTGTGCTTCCTTTTAAAGAAACCAAAGAAGTCAACAAAAAGAATAAAAATAATAATAATTGAATTGAAGTAATAACAATAATAAGAACATACGACGTACGACACACACACACTAGTGCTTTCGTGTTTTTACAAATCATTACCTGGAGAAAACATCATTAACATCAGAAGTAACAACACCATCTTCAACTACAACTCCAAGTTCACCTTCCAACTACAACTTCATCATCTGGAACGACGGTTACAAGAACGACTACTACAAGAAGACGTGTTGTTGATACACCCATCTGTAACAATGCAGCTGATCGTAACGGTTAGTCAAGGAATAAAGAATAATTAAAAAAAAACTAAAAAATATAAAAAATAAAAAAATGAAAAAAACAATATAGTAATAATAAGTAATAATTTTAATTCAACATACAAAAATTTACAACATCTAATTGACACCTTTATTAACCTTTCACTCACAACCATGCCCTCTCCATCAAATCCAGCTCAACCACCCAATTCTACCGTGAAATTCTCAGAAGTTCAAAAACAAGAAATATTACCCATAGTACACCAAATCCTTAATTCTCAGATAGAGCTTGAATCAGCTGTTCCCATAGATTTTTCCCCAAAATATTGGAGATAGAGAGAATACCCGACACGGTGAAAACCTTGCGAGAATTTTCAGGTAAACCCGGAGAATTTAACTCTTGGCGCAAGGCCGTATATAGAATTCTCACTTTATACCAACAGTATAAGGGCACCCCAAAATATTTTGCAATTTTGCATACTATCCAACACAAGATCACCGGAGAAGCCGATGCTGCTCTCGAGGCATATCGAACTCCATTAGATTGGATTCACATTAAAAAATGTCTAATGCTTCACTATTCAGACAAGAGACATCTCAACCCTCGAGTACCAAATGACTATTTTGATACAGGGTAGTGATTCAATCACTGAATTTTACGAAAAAGTATTCCATCATTTGTCTTTAATCTTAGACAAAATTGATTGCCTTGATTTGAGTGAAGATGCATTCAATGTCATGACTCAGACCTATCATGACAAAGCACTAGATATCTTCCTACACGGTCTTAATGGAGATCTTCTTCGCCTTTTGAGTGTTAGAGAACCAACTAGCTTAACGCAAATTTTACATATGTGTTTGAAGTTAGGTAATTTAAATTACCGAGTTAATTACGCAAACAGAAAAAATTCCCATACAACCAAAAAAACAAGTCCAATCTATCCTGAACTTACTCAGAATAATTTTTATCCCAGGTCAAATCAAGGACAATATCGTCCACAATTTTAACAATATCGTCCACCACAACAATACCAATAATATCGCCCTCAACAAAAATTCCAACAATATCGCCCTCAACAACAATTCCAACAATATCGCCCTCAATAACAATTCCAACAATATCGCCCACAACAACAATACCATCCACAACAACCATTTCAACAATACCAACCTCGACCTCAACAACAGCATTTTAGCCAACCATCTTTCAGACCAACACTTCCACAAAATACACCGATGCCAATGGACATCGATCACTCCACCCAACACAATAATAGACCTAATCAATTCTTTAAGAGACCCCACGCAATGTCTACTCAACAACCTCATAAACAACAAAGAGTATTTATTCAATACTGAAACTGTAGTCTATAATGAGCAACCATTTTCCGAAGATATGCCTTACGGTGAAGAAAATGCAGTAGCTCAAGATCCACAAGAATATCCACAGGACTATTCGGAAGATTACAATTTTGAAGAGATTACCGAAAATATCGACATTTCATGACATTCAAAATGAAGAACGGGAAAGTGCTTAAATTACTTTTACACACCGGATCGAACAAAAATTATGTTAAACCTAAATTCATAAGGATCCCAAAATAAACAGTCTTTACTGTAAAGTCTGTTGCTGGACAATCTGAAATAACCCAGGATGCTAACATTAAGATTTTTAATGATGAAATCAGTGAACTTAAATTTTTCCTATTACCCGATCTACAGACTTTCGATGGTATCATCGCAAATGATACCCTAAAGGCTCTTAAAGCCGTAATTTATACCGAACATAACTACTTTACTTTACTCCAAAAATAACAATATCCTCCTGAACAACTAGAATTTTAATCAGTTGCTCATCTACAACTTCGAACAAATCATATGACACCAGAAAACGAAAAGGCTTTCAGGAAAATCATACATTCTTGTCCCACATTTTTTTCCGACCCAGATAAAAGTTTAACTTTTGTCACCAATGTAAAAGTGGAAATCCGTACTAAAAGCGAACGACCAATTTATTCTAGGTCGTACCCATACCCAATGACGTTTAAATCTGAAATAGACAAACAAGTCGAAGAATTACTTCGAGACGGTATAATACGTCCCTCCAAATCACCATACAATTCTCCAGTATGGGTATGGAAAGCTCAACTCGAAGATTACAATCATGAGATGATTTATAAGCCTGGAAATACAAATGTCGTAGCAGATTTTCTTTCACGACCTCCAATAGCCAATATAAATTCCTTAACAGCCATAGTCCACAGCAGTAACAGTTCTTCAAAAAATTTAATATCCTGTAGTGAATTACCTATAAACGTCTTTAAAAACCAAATATTTTTTCAACTCGGCGTAACTCCGTACTATTAGTTCGAGATAGTATTTCCAACTTATCATCGTCACACTATCATTCAAACCAAATATTCAGTTGAAATCCTTACGAAATCTCTGAAAAAATATCTAAATCCCTCTGTCACTAATTGTATTAAAACTGAAGAACCTATCATTTTGCTAATACAATAAATTTTCCCTTTATATTTCTCAAACTATAAAATTCTCTTTACCCAAATCCAAACGAAAAATATTAAAAGTGAAGAACAACAATCCGATATCATAATTAAAACCCATAACCGAGCCCATAGGAATGCACGAGAAAATAAAAAGCAGATCCTAACCCAATACTATTTCCCCGGAATGACCAAAATAGTCAATAAGAGTGTAAAGATGTGTAAAATTTGTAAAGAATGCAAATACGACCATTAAACCAAGTCTTGGAAAAACTCCAATTCCCACATATTCAGGTCACACCATTCATATCGATATCTTTTCCACGGGAAATTCCAAATTCTTGATTTCAATAGACAAATTTACAAAATTCGCAGTCTTCAAACCCATAGATGGAAAAAGTGTCGAAAACATCAGAAAACCCCTAAGGGAAATAATATTTTATTTCGGTAGTTTTCGACAATGAAAAGTCATTTAACTCCCAATCATTAAAATTTATGCTCGAAAACGAGTTAAATATTCAAATCTTTACCGCACCTCCCTACAAAAGCGAAGTAAATGGTCAAATCGAAAGATTCCATTCTACATTAGATAAAATAGTCCGATGCCTCAAACAGGAACACCCTTCTAGAAACCTACATGAACTCATAGAAACAGCAGTGAATGAGTACAATCATTCTATCCACTCCACTACAGAAAAGAAACCGGTAGATCTTTTTTTGGACCACCTTACCCTTTTGTACGGTACTTGATTACTCTCAATCTGAAGTAGTCACTTTAGAAAATGGACTTGCTAAAATCCAAACCGGAACATTCAAAATGCTCCACATAATAAACCTGCCGGTATATACCACAATGCTTAATGACATAGAAAATAACTTAATAAATAGATTAAGCAACTCTCATACTTTGCGTCCTTTCCTTATCCAAGAAATCCAATCCTTACAAGCTTCCATAGATAACATAACCCCCACTAACAAATTTAAAAGATCCAGTAATGAAATAGGTTCGGCATGGAAATGGATTGCCGGAAATCCCGATAATGAAGACTTCCCAATCCTTACAAATACCATGAACAAAGTAATGGATAATAACAACCAACAGTTAATAATAAATAAAAATGAAATAGAGCGAATTAATAGCATAACTAAAATGAATAATGATATTTTAAAAATATTTAAAAACAGTGAAAGTTCCCAATTATTAGTGATTTATATTGCAAAATAAAAATCGATTTGCTAAAAGAGGAAACAAATAATTTAAAAATGGCTCTACATTTATCGAAAGTTAATGTGTTAAACACTTTTTTACTCTCTTCATCAAAAATCAAAATAATAAAAAATATATTAGAAGATGAAGAATTACCAAATGATAATATTGAAGAGGCAATAAACATAGCAGATGTGAAAATTGCCCATAATAAAAATTTAATAATTATATAATTTCAATACCTCAAACTTTAAAAAAAAATTGTAAGAAAATCATCATAAAACCAATAAAGTTGAATAAAAGAATTGTTAAACTGAATTTCGATAATACTGTTAATTGTCCAAATGAGACATATGGTATACAAAATGAATGCAAAACATTGTTAAATAATTTAGAAATTTGTTTAAATACGGATGAAGAAATAATTTCTAACGATAACTGTATTTCGAATATAATTAAAAAAAAACACATAAATGTAACTATTCGAACAATTATCATGTCAAAGATATTGAAGAATAAATGGATTTATATTGTTAAATAAATTTTGCGGAAATGAAACAATTAATCATATGATTAAAACCATAAATGAGACATTCATTATTAAATTAAGAATCGATACAATAGTTATAAGAAATAAAATATTTAATTCATACAAAATATCAAATGTAAAACCACTTCCCGCTATGCTGTAACTATCCCACAACCAATCCAATTTTGAAGAAATCCTATCACTCCATCTAATGAAAGAACTTAACGTTCACAACAAAGAAGAGATAATCTCCCTCAATCTACTGCCTAAGTCTAGCACATTCGCTACATTTGGTCTATTGACTACCATCCTATTTTCAATCCTGATCATATTCCTTAAGCGCAAAATATCCAAACATAAAACTGAAATTATCATACCAAATTCTATACCCCTTTCAAATTCCGCTGCAATAAGTTGCAACACAAAGACGTCTAAACGATATCTCATATTTCTGAAATCAATCGAGGACTATTGATATTTCTGAGGGAGGAGTTAAGAATATCTTTTGTATCATCATTATTATAATCATTTATCCCACTCATAATATCATTATTATCATCATTATTCCCACACTATTTTCGCTGACGCCATATCCGCTCCCACACTATTTGGCTGATGCAATATCGGACGATACTCTTTCCCAACATAAAACACAAAGACCCTTTCCGCTGACAGTTCATTTTCTGTCACGTATGCCAATATCATCGATCATCAAACCTTCGAACATCTGAAGTTCGAAGATGATCTGTCACGTACGCCAGCATAGCGAGCATAATGTTGTAAGTTAGCTGCTACAACAAAATAAAATCTATCTAACAATTCATAACAAAGTCACATAGTGACGAACAATAAAATTTATTATTTTTCTAAAATTCATATTATTTTATTTTATATTCTTGATCAGCTCGACGAGACAAGTTGATTTAGTTACGTGTGTCTATCAGTCTATCCGTCTCTCTGTCCGGCTGTATTTTGCTTTTGTTTTCTGTGGAGTGTGTAATTGTTGTTGTTGTGCTAATGTTTGCAGACTGTCCCCTCTTGCCAAAAAATTGGATCATCAGCGAACTTCTGTATGTTTCTCATTCTCTTTCATTCGTACATTCGATTATTTTTGTGCAACACAGAAGTTTCATGTTGTTGTTGTTGTGTAATTGTAGTCTCTTTATTGAAATTTTCCGAATGAATCAGGGAAATAGTTTCATCAAATTGGAACTGTTGTTTGTACATACTATGCCTTGTTTAACCATCGATCGTCTGAGTTGTGTTTAAGAAAATATTAAAGCTTTTTCTATCTGCATAGCAATTATACTGTCAACTGATGTAAAAAGTTTTGTAATGAGACTTCTGCCATAGTTTCAAAAATTCAGATTCCAACAGGTTTGCATTTTAATTTTGTTTTCATAACTTAAAAATATAAAGGATAAAAGTCTCAACCTTTATTAAGTGCTTTTTATGTTTATGAACATATTGCTGTTTATCAACCCATTTTCAATCAAAAGAGCTAATGCATTATCAGCACTTATTGAAATCAGATCATTCGCTTAAAGCAGTATTTTTGAAAGTGTGGGTCGCGACCCCCTGGGTCAGTTGATTAGGGAACGCCGTTACTGTCAAGTTGTCCATTCGTTTCAATTCACCTTAAATTATGTATTTAACCGATACCTAACTATAAAATTAAATAAAAATTTTGAATGGATTTGATATTTGTTATATAATAAAATACACTGTAAAGGTCTGTGAGCAGTGGAGTGGGGGTCGCAAAATTTGTTTACACACTAAGGGGGTCGCGACATTAAAACGATGGAAAAACACTGGCTTAAAGGTTTCTTTTTACGTTGAGCTTGCCCTTGAATAAGATCATTCAATTTATACACGCTGCTTTGGTCTTAACAAAAAAATTGAAAAAAAAACAAGTAAAATTTGTGTCGAAAAAAAAAACAGCTATATTTTCATTGCTCATATATGTGGGAAATAGAGGATCAGGCAAGGAAACCCGCAGTGGATTCTACTATATGGTGACACTGTGATATAACCTTTGCTCAGAGAGGGAAAAACTGTGCTCACAGAGAGTAGTTGATGATCGTTCTAAGTAGGCTAGTTAGTCGCTTGAGTAAAGACTATATATACCATAGATTCATGATAAAAGAAGAGAAGGTAGCGACAGTAGTTTACAGTTATGTGGTTCTCTCACAAGAATATACTTACGCTCTTCTTCTTCTTCTAAATTTTTACGCTGCACAACACTATCATATGTTCTTTATTTATGTTTATTCAATTCATAAATGTGATAATGTGCATAACAGCCTAAAATTTGAAATTTATATGAAAAATAGAAAAGTTGTTGTTTTGTTCTTTACTTTCTTATTTTATTGATTTTTCTGTGTGTTTTGCATTGGGTATTCACTATTTTTAATGTTATTTTCATAATTTTATTTTCAATAATAATTCACACCGACACAACACAGTTGATCAAAGCGCAAACAATTGACTTCATAACACTAATTTTCACGTTATATTCAACACTAAATGCGTGTTTTTTCAACGGTTTAGCACACTGATATACTTAACTGAGAGTGAGCAATTTTGAGAGAGTATCAGATCGCAATGTCGCTACCTTCCATTCTTGTATCATGCCATAGACTGGACAATTTGAACTTCGAAATTGTGTTTCGCTCTCAAATTTTGTTTTTTCGCTGTCAAAATTGCATTTTCGCTCTCAAAGCTGCTGTTTCACCCCCAAAATATTGGTTTAGCTCTTAATATTTTCAAACCAACAACGATCGTTCACATCAAAATCAAAACATTGAGACATTCCAACAACAACATTTAGACATTCGAATAACAATTTTATGCGTTCTTGTTGTTGAAAACACGTACAAACTATTCGAAAGACAAAAATGAGAGCGCTACCATTCTACTTCGAACTGACCAGTCTATATAAGTGAATAGTCTTTGGCGCGAGAGCGTATATATTGATAATTTTAAGTTAACCAAATTATAATGAAATAATTTTAAAAGAGTTATGTTGAATTTCGAATAAACTAAAAGTTAAAGAAAACTAAAAATAATAAAGAAAAGTAAATCCACATATATTAATTTTTTTTTTTCATTTAATTTTACATACCTTTGGTGTTTCCATATTCACACTTTGTCTTCATGTTCAGGATTAAACTAATACGCTGCAAATTGGTTAATGTTTCCCGCCCTTTTTCACATTTCACTAAATCGGCTAACATCGATCGCGCGTCAATAATTAAGGGAATCTCGTTAAAATTAAAAAAATATATATATATTTTATTCTATCTTGGGAATCAGGATTTAAAAAAAGCAATACAATTTTAAAATACCAAACAAAACAAAAAATTGAATTCACGCCAAAATAATTGACTTTTTCCCATAGTGCAGTGTAAAGACTTTAAAATTTGGTGTGATGTTTGCAATGTATAACATATATATATATATATACATATATATTATATACCATCGGTTAGTCGTTTTTTGGTCAGGCATATCATTAGGTGCTAGATGTTTATTTAAGCAGGCACCACGTGGCGAGGTCTTAGAATTCATATACTAAAATTTTTTTTATAAATTTAAAACAAAATGTTTTCAAACCATAGTATTATTTTAAGTATACTCGTATGTATACCTCGTATCTTTCAAGCTTTGAAATTCTGTCTTTTATATAGTCATAATCAGTCTTGCTCAGTTTATGATTATCTAAGTATTATATAATCTATATTTCTCTATTTTGAAATTTTATTATGAGCTCATTTTAGTAATCAAAGCTTGTTT
Organism: Amiota mariae; assembly: GCA_035041805.1. Lineage (NCBI taxonomy): Eukaryota > Metazoa > Arthropoda > Insecta > Diptera > Drosophilidae > Amiota > Amiota mariae. Next base: position 35,253 of record JAWNKV010000752.1, read on the forward strand.
TACCATAATTAAGCTTTCTTGCTATAAAATAGTGAAAACTTTGGCATAATTTCCTTAAGTATTTGCTTTTTGAAAAATTTCATTTAGTAGAATTCTTGTTTATTTTTTTACTCCTATTTATTACCTATTTTCTTACTATATTGAATAAGTACATACGTATATTGAGGAATTTGTAATATAGATAACAATTGCAAAATACTCTTCACGCAGTGAATAGTACTACAAGTTTGTCATGAAGTTTATAACACATTGAAGGAGACATCGGAGACCTCATAAAGTATATATATTTTTTTACTTGTTTTAATTGAAAATAAATGTACTTGCCCATAACTACCTCTGTTCTTTGAATTACGGTTTGTCCTTTCTGTGAAAACCCAAATAAGTTTTATACACTTGGGTTTTCCTTCATTTAGTTTATCCCGTAAGCAGCAGACTGCAGAGATCCTACTGGATATCTTATATGTACATAGAACTAAGTTCATAATTACAAAGTATAATTTAGTTATTAAAATGAGCAGTGGCGACAAAGGATTAGCTAAGGGGGAGAGTTAGGAAGGATTGGAGGAAATTAGAAAAGTACAGAACTAGACTTCAACGGGAATCAAACCCGCAACTCTAGTAAGTCAGCTTGGCCCACTAACCAATGAGCCAACGACTATCTCAACTAGACTATTTATATGTTTTATGACCAAACTGTAAACTTTTCTTTGTATGGGTATAATAAATGTTAATATAAATTCCAGATGTGTATCCTGTTTATTACCTTAGCCGCCGCGACGTTACCCTGTTCAGTTATGAATGTCATTTTATAGAAATCAAGTAGAGATTGCAATTATACATCTTCAATTTTTCTCTTGTCAGAACAGAATCCACATGATGGCTACAGTCAATAAATTCTTATTACAAATGTAAACTTCCCCAATCTTCTGATAGAACATAATTAACATAATGTCTGCTGCAGTTTGACTTTTCCCACATTATGCGCATTAGCATAACATTTATCTGCTTTTGGTTTCAGATTTGGCATGTATTCCCCTTTCACTATTATTATATATCTATGTGTATTCTGGAAATACTTAAAAAAATACGAATATTCCGGTAAAAAACAAAAAATGTTGCTCAATTCTATGCAATTGTTATTCAATTTAATGATATGTATTAAAAACAAAATAATATAATGATATTTAAATCCGTTTTATTATTTTATATACATTTTTAATTTTGTGAATATACCATATTCGTCAGGAATACGACGCTCCACAACGATCTATATGCCTACAATTTTCCACAAAATAAACTTTCACAGTAGCCGATACAATGACAGACTTCTCTCCCACCCAAATCCTCTCGCAGAGTCACTAACCAGGACGGTGATTCAAAGGCGGCTAAAAAAGCCCAAAGCACTCAAACGACTTACCAATACTCAATTAATAAAATTTACCCTTTTCTAAACTGATTTTAAACCAATCTCTGTAACTCTTTATAGTCCTTACAACAATATTTTATAGCTTTAAGTGGTTTAATGTTCCTAATAAATAATATAAAAAAAAAATGAATATACGATAGTATACAAACAACAAAAAAGGCATTTCAATATCCAAATTAAATTGAAAAATATGGTATTATTTTTACTTTACTACATAAATTTTTGTTTTAGTGTAGGTTTTGCTGTCGGTTTTTGCTGTCAGTTTTTGTATCGGTTTTTGGCATGCATCCAAAATCTGCAACAGTTTCTGTTACGACCACGTGGTAGCACTCTCATTTAGCGGTACTGTAAAACTGTTTATTTGTTTACATTTATTTGTGTTGTACGTGCATAAAATAAATTTCGCATACTGAAACCCGGTAACAGAACAACACAGATGCTTAATATACTATACTTGTATAGATAGTATTATATACTAATAATTTATTAGTATAATTATTAGTATATAGAATGATTTTGTTACAATTAACTAACATTATGCATATTAGAATATGTACATATGTTTACAGCGTAAATTCACTTTTAACATAAGAAATTCTTGACAAAGCAACAATCAATAGAATAGCATCACATATTATGCTATCATTGACTGTAATATTCTATTAACAGAATCGTCATCTTCAGCTTTGTATTCTTTGTTGTTTTTGGATTTAGTATCATTCATCGCGATGCGATTTAGCTTCAACTTCTGTTCTGTCTGTTGGTAGACATCTCGCAGTTAGTGAAGCGGTTGAAACAGTCAGTTCGGCGCAGCACAGCTCAGCTCATTTCAGTATATTCAGTTCTGTTCAGCCGTTTGTCGTTTACTCGCATAAGTCGAGTACGTGAGTACGTGAGCTAACTCGAAACGGTTTGGAGTCACCCGCGAAACAATAAAGCTGAAAGGAAAAATACATTCGGTATATTTATTGTGCGTTTTGTTACCGTTTATATCGATGTCGCAGTAATGGTCTTATCCATTTTTTTTTTCGACATCCTCACCAACTTCATCATTTCGTTGTAAATTTGTTTGTACTCAAATGTGCTTATTTGCGTATTTTGTTGTGTTATTTAATTTCAATTTTATGTTGACCATAGAGTTTAGTCTTTAAATAAATAAATAAATATCAAAATGAAATATAAATATATTTTTGTTTTTGTTTACCTTTTTCTGATGGTCATACGCACGGAGTGCCTTTCCTCCTAAAAGCAATGTATTTAAAATTTACAACTAGAGGGCCCATTGCGACTTCATATAATCTACAATAAAATTGTTGATACGAAAAAACGAAACACATAAAAACATAACCCGCTGAATGTGAGCTCCTAGTTTTATACTCTTCACGCAGTGAATAGTATTATAAGTTTGTCATGAAGTTTGAAACACACAGAAGGAGACATCGAGGAACCCATAAAGTATGTATATATTCTTGATCAGCGTGACGAAACGAGTTGATCTAACCATGTCCGTCTGTCCATTAGTTTTTGAGCTAGAGAGTTGAAATTTTACACGGAAATTTCTTTTGACCATGCGCAATAAATTTGTGGGAATCGAAACACTAGGGGGGGGGGGGTTACCCACCAGACAAACCGGTATCCAAATTAATGTTCTTATTAGTATTATGACGAAATTATTGTAGAATTTATCTATGCCTCAGTTAGTTTAGAACAGAGGTTAAGCTGCTGTAACGGGATGGTCAACCTGCTCAGCGCCGCTAAAATTTTGGCAATCGTTGCTAACGTTTTGCGCAATTTCTTTGTGCGCCGACATTGAACAGCTAATCATTTCACAAAACAATTTGAAGTAAATTTTAAATTATAATTTTATTTTTAATTTTTTATAAAAAAAGCAGCAGGAATGAAAAAGGAAGCTGCATGAATTATTTGCATACACAGCGAATTGATCTAATCATGTATCTTTCACACTATTTTCATTTTAATTTCTCACAGCGTTCCTGCATAAATTCTGTCTGAACACTTATGGCAGTTTCAGTTAAAAATCGTGATGTACCTTCCGCCTGAATACACTTCTATATGAAAACTTATTTGATTTAGTATTTACAGATCCGATTTGGAATTAAAATAAAAATAATTCGAAAGCTTAGAGTGTTTTTTTTGGGAAATCGTATGATAAGAACAAAGGAAATTTTATTGAATATTTCAATAGAAATATAACCATTTTTTGTTTGCGTACATTTATTTTCTATAATGTTAAGTTTAAAATTTTTTTTAATAATCCAATCGTCAAAAATATGAATTTTTATAATTTTTTTTTCAACTTAAGAAGTGAAAGAATCAAATCAATTAACATCGATACTTTTATATAAAAACTGAAATGTCAAATAAATAAATCGTAAATTAAATTACGAATTTTAGAAAAGTGTGCGCATTAAAGAAGAATAACAATAAATTATCAAAAAGTGAAGAAAAGGTAATGTATCTCTATAATCTTGAGTACAGTCAATTGATTTGATTTATTAAATAAACAAATATATATTCAAAAAACTATTGAGAAACTATTTTTATTATTTTTAAGAACTTTCATTTGGATCCCGGTTACCATACGGTAGTATAATTGTCGGAATCAGCCGAATCGGACCTGTAGGGGGTATCCCCATACAAACCGGGATCCAAATGAAAGTTCTTATTAAAATAACTTTTTGGTTTTTCATACTATCTATTTGAAATGTAAACACTATAAGTTTCTGACCGATATCCACCAACCATATAAATTTCAAGACCCTCGGACCACTAGTGGGATAGCCCCCATACAAACCGGGATCCAAATGAAAATTCTTATTAGAAAGACTTTTTTGTTTTTCATACTATGGAATTGAAATTTGAACACTATAAGAACCTAATCTATATGAACCAACCTTATAAATTTCATGATCTTAGGGTTACCAGGAGGGGTACCCCCCATATAAACCGGGATCCAAATGAAAGGTCTTATTAGAAAAACTTTTTTGTTTTTTGTACTATCGACTTATATCGACCACTATAAGTGTCTGACCCGTAGCCACCAACCTTATAAATTTCAAGACCCTCCTACCACTAGCTGGGGCGTGAAGAGTATTACAACTTCGGCATAGCCAAAGTTAGTCTTTATTTATATTTTTATTTATAGTTCATATTTGTATAAAATATAAAATGTATGTATTCTATGTATGTATACTCGTATATAATAGAACTAAAATTATAGTTACAAATTACAATTTAGTTATTAATATGAGCGGTAGCGTCAAATGCCTTCCTATGTGTTCGAAAGTGTCCGAACCAACTCAATAGACAATACACAAACAAAGATTTTTCGAATTATATTCGTTAATTTTGTAGACTTTTTTTTAAATTTTTCTTTTTCCTTTTGTTTATTAAACGGTAAGAAACGGTAGATATCAATTATAGTATTTGCATAATGAAAATCGAATTATTTTCTTTTATTTTGTAGTCCTTTTAAAAATTTTTCTTTTTCTTTTGTTTATTAAACGGTAGAAACGGTAGATATCAATTATAGGATTTGCATAATGAAAATCGAATTATTTATTTTGTTTGAAAGTATTTTTTGTACATGATGTTCACTGATAGCGAAACAAGATCGAGAGATTTGTAAAGAAGGAATACAAGGGATTGTGGGATAGAGAGTATTGTTTTTGGTTTTTTTGTATGAATAACTGTAATAGAGAGAATATGGTTATGCTAAGAAAGGAAACAACCCTTGCGAAGCAGGGTCGGGTACGCTTTTAAATATAAAATATTAAACCTAAAACAAAACAAAATAGTACTACATACCAAGGCTTACAACTCGTATTATAACTAATTTTAATATATACGTATGTCAGTGGGTAAAAGAGTAATCTTAAAAAGCGTTAAGATAAGTTTCAGTTCTTGCATCACATATTGCAGATTAATTCGACAAGTAGTATTAGGGCCTTAAAAGCAATTATTGCATTGTTTGGTAATCGTAAGCGTGTAATCGATGATCATGGTTGCTGTTTTACTAGATCTGAGTTTTGTGGCGACAGGCAGCCCTCGTGCAAATGGATAGGTTGAAAGAATGATGAGAACGCTTAAACTACACTGGCATGAAACTGTGCAGTATGTTGGGTTATGAAGTATAGTCCTCTTGAGTTGATTGACGCTTTTTGATGAGAAAACTCAAGAGATGGATATAAAGGAAATACGACAACAGGCCGTGAATAATATTAAGAAGTCTGCAAGGCTAGATTTGATCAAACAAAGGCTAAAGTTAAGAGGTTTAATGTAGGAGAGTTTCTATTACTCCAAAATGAGTAATGGAATTTCATAAAGCCATATACAAAATATACGGGTCCATTTAAAGTTATTGAAATTTTGGATCGGGATAGGTATGTTCTCGGTGCAGTAGACTCTAACAAAACTTTCAAATACCCTCATGCAGGCTATATTTGTTGCTGAATTGAAGCAACTATTGTGTTTACAATGACCACTTGATGGAAGTGGTGGTTATTTTTGTTGCTGGATGGAAGCGACTATTGTGTTTATAACGATCACTGGATGGAATGATAACTATTTTTGCTTGTTGGGTGTTGGTTTTCTTATTAACTATCAGTGAATGAAATTTCTAGATAGTTGTATCACTTCAAATATAGGAAATAAAAGTCAAACGTGGACGTGTGATTAGTTAGGATGGCCGCGTCAGAGGGTAAAAGGGTATTCTTAAGTAGTGGTAATCATTTCTGCTTGGGCGAGATTGCTGCTACAGAACGTGAAAAGATTAAAGAAAAGTATGTAGAAAGCAGAGCGAAGGTCTTCACCTTTCAACTTTTCAACAGAAAAAAGAAGAAGAAAACTAGAGTGCGTGAGTCTTTTAATAAAAGAAATAGAAAATGGAAAACAATGAGATTATAACATATATAAGTACAAAAAAGAGGCATCCATGAGGACTGATAACTGAAGTTTCACTTCTACTATGAAATATCGAAAACATATTCCACTTATTTCTGTTCTGCCAATGACTATTGACAAGGTGCAGTCTGGAAGACCAATTTTAACACACTTTTCGCAGCATTTGCGGCCCCATTTCGCCAATAACTCTTGGAATATTGATTTAAAGGTGTTCAATTGTCTCTGGTTTATTAACGTAGGCAAGTGATTTTACGTAACCCAAAGAAAATAATCCAATGGGTTAAATAACACTATCTTAGTGGCTAATTCACGTCTGTTCTTTGAGAAAATACTCGATTATTAAACTTCATTATTAAGTTTTTAATAATGAAAACACGTTGTTCTCTCATGTAGCGATCCATTTTAACTAATCTAACATTGATGTTGAACGAACTGCCGATTGAATACTGGTTATTTTAGGGCCATCTAAAACGTATCGAATTTGGAGCAACAGTTATCATATATTTTTCTTTGGATCCTTTTGTTAGTATTTACACTCAGCCACACATGCCAAGCTAATATTTTGACTCAATCCCATTTACATACCTCTCTCTACAAAATCCAAACGAAAAGAAAAAACTTCCCTTCTCCACAAACAAAAATCGTGTAGAGCACCGCCCTTTGCCACATTGCATACATGCCAACTTTCACCAACAAGTGTATTAAAATTGTTTATTGAACTTATCATTTTCTACGCATTTTTCAAACAAATTAAAACATCATAGCTTTATTACCAATAAATGCAATTATTTTAAACATATCAATAAATTGCATTAAAGACAAATTTGAATCTTCGAAAATGTTAAAATTTATATGCAAGCAGGTTTGCATATTCAGCATTGTTTGGTTTTGCTTATTTCGTCTATTTTACTTCAATGGAAAAGTGATTTGCATAAATTGCAAATTTATGCCTTAAAACAACTAAAAAGTTGAATTTTTTAAATGCAGTTTAGCGAGAAAATAATAAACTATAGTCATCCACAAACCAACTCTCGTTGTGATCGGTTGTTTGATTAAAAAGGTCTGCATTTATTGTGTTTATCAGCTTATCACATCTCCGCTTTCGTCTCTCGCGCTATTGTGTTGGCGCCGGCTTATCTTTTGTAATCGTTTTTGTAAACAAATTTAAGTGCAAAGAGTGAGAAAAAAAAATAAACGGTAAAAATTTAAAATGCAAGCGGGCGATCACCCCCATTGCCAATTGGCAGGTGGTACAGTACTACTTTCCCAGAGCCAAACTAAACTATTACTTTCGAATGGACCAGAATATTTGGTGATCTCACGTGTAGATCAAAACGACAAACAATTCAAGTTGTCACCATATGCGATAAAAAGAAATTATAGAGTTTAATTGTGGCGGTGAGGTTGACTCCTGCAAAAAACTGCGAAGTGGCGATCTGCTTATTAAGACAAAAAATGTCCAACAAACCAACAAGCTTGTGAAGATAACTTCCTTCACTGATTGTATGCCAGTTACTGTCACAGAGCATATGACACTCAACTACAGTAAGGGAGTTAATTACTCTAATGACTTGAGGGACGTTTCAGAAGAAGAGGTACAAACGGAGCTTAAAAGCCAGAACGTTAGCTTAGTCAAAAAAATATGTTGAAGGTAACCGTAGGAAAAAGGTCTAAATATCCTTACTTTTGCCTCAACTACCCTTCCGGAAAGCATTATGATCCGCTACCAAAAAAACAAGTGTTCGCCCATACATCCCAACACCACTTCGTTGTAACAACTGTCTCCGTTTAAAGTTTGGAAGAGCCAAAAACATTTGCCCCAAATGTGGCACCGCACAAATGAAGATGTGAAAGAAGAATGCACAAACAACATCGGCTGTATCAACTGCAGCATAAATAAATAATTGCCAAGCAATTTGCACTCTTCTATTGACAAAAAGTGCACGATATACCTGAAGCAACAGGAAATATTGGTAATAAAACCAACATCAAAGTTGATAACAAAACAGCATAGGAGATGTATAATCAAAAACACCCACATGGTCATCAATATGTTGCTAACGCTATTAATACGCCCCTACTGAACACCAACACAAAATTAACAAATACTATCATCCACACGGATTCAACCAGCACCATCAGCGCCACACTCATTTCTACCGAGCGCACTATTACCAACTACGACGCCCTTGAGCATACTCCAACAACAGGCCAACTCAGTTCATCACGAGCCTCCAAGCGAAGTCAAATACTTGATCAAGTGAAAAATAACAAGGTACAAGTACTTCCACGGTCAACGTCAAACAAGATAATTAGACAAAAAAAAAAATTAAAAGCTAAGAACAATAATAATTCATCCCAATTCACAAGGAGTCGAAGTTGATGATAGCTCCTACTTCATGGAACTTTTATAATTACTTTTAAATTCTAATACATGTCCCCGACTGACTGGCTGGGGAGCTTGTTCCTGTAGCACCTATTGCAGGAACAAACCTCGTTATCCCAGTTAATAAGCCCAACACGGACAGAACCAAACCAGAGTCTTACCGTCCCATATCACTCAAACAATGCCTCTCTAAGGTCATGGACAAAATAGTCGCAAAATGATTATGGTGGTTTGTTGAGTACAAAAACTTACTTGCTAAAAATCAATTCGGTTTTAAGAAACACAAATCAGTTGCAGAATGTCTACTCTACGTAGAACATCTAATAATTGACTCTCTACACAAAAAACGGCACAACTTAATCGTCTCCTCTGCTTTTCCAAGGCATTTGACAGAATTGACCTACATGCCATTGGAGAATGGAAAGTTGGTCCGAAAATGATGAAATATGTAATAAATTTCATGACTCACCAGAAAAATTTAATAAAAGTAGGCACTCAGCTATCCACAACGGGCACCATGTATAATGGGGTGCCGCAAGGTGTCTGTCATTTTATTTTTAATTGCTTATGACAAACTGGCTAAAATAATATAAAATCAGAGAGACATTACTTTCTGCAGCTACGCTGACGATTTTCATTATTAATTTTAACAAAAATAAAAATTTAATTAAAAATCTGAACCATAATATTCAAGCCTGGGGCGATAACTCAGGCTCAAAGCTATCATTCAAAAAATGTAAGCAAATCACATCAAATAACATTACTATTCCATTAGTAAACTCAATCAAAATTATATAAAATTCTTCAAAAGCTCGTACCCCTATTGCAAAATATTTAGAGAAGACATCCCTTCGAAAGCATCGATGGACTAATTCAATTTTAGATTATCTATCCGAAAAATGTGGTGATCCGATCCTACAATCTACCGAACCGCATTACGAAATTTCCATGAACCATCATCACATTCGCCATAGCCTCGGAAACTTCAGTATTAAGATATGGTCTTCCCCCAGAATATTCATCAATTCTATCGGCCGAAATCATAGCAATTTATGAAATTATTATTATTAGAAAAACTTTTCGTTTTTTATACTATCGACTTGAAATATAGACACTATAAGTGCCTGACCCATATCACTTGGGTGTAAAACGAGAAATACTAAAAATACACATTTTGAGAAGCATTGTTCTTTAATTTAACCTTTTGTTTAACAATTTTTTGTTTTTTGTAGCATACTTTGAGCTGTTAATTGTAGTACACTTTTAGGCTATTAAATATAAACATAGTTTTATATTTTAAGCAAAAAATCTTGTACGGAACCCTCCGTGTGCGAGTCCGACTCACACTTAGCTGATTTTTTATAATATTCTTTTTTTTTATCAAATATTTAATATTTCCAACATATTTTCATTTTCTTCTATGTTGGCAAACCTGCAAAAACTGAATTTTACAGACTGGTAACATACACTTTACAGACTGACGTTAAAAACAGCTTTTTTTTAACAGTGAAGCTTTCAACGAGCTTTTTTGTCCAATTATGTGATAATTTTGAGAAGAGGTTCAAATTTGCATACATTGTGTTAAATCTTGTGCGATGGTACGGAACCTTCCGTGTACGAGTCCGACTCACACTTGGCTGATTTTTTTTGTATATCTTATTTTAATTTCCATATCAACGAATAGTTCTCAATACTTAATTAATAAATTATTATTATTAAGTTTTTCAATTAATGAATTTATGCGCCTTATTCAAAAACTTAAACTTTTAATTCGTATATTTTAAATAAACTGAATTTTTAAATAATCGTAAACTTTATTTATAATATACAATTATAATTATCTCTACTGGAACTTATTAAAAATAACTAGTAAACTAGAAGAGCCATAGAGATTCGAACTAAATTGAGTGCTTCTAATGGCGAATGACTTTGTCCAAGCCTAGTGTATAATAAATAAATTAAAAAAAAATGTATTAGCAATCACAAAACTCTTTTTTTTTCTTTAATTTCACATGAAAATTTTGCAACCAATTTTTATAAAAGTTTCCATCTTAATATGGTAATTATATGAGTAGTACCGATTTTTCCATTTGTATGTACTTATTCTTTTAAGATATTGCAGCATCCCTAAGAATATGACAATATTATGTAAATTGAAACCACGTCTACGTCTGCCGCCACAAAATTTGATGCAGCTCACCTATCAAAATAAGATGTTTTTTAAAATTACATTGTACAATACCAATGTTCAATGTATAATGCTTATTTTGATTTTGAATAACATTTTGCAATGATTCTTAAATCTATAATTCACAAAATCATTGAGAAAATGACAAAAAAGAAAAATATTTGTACAATATGGCAACACCACACTAAACAACTTTTTGCAGTGAATTGCAAAACGTTTTGAAAACGCTAAGCGAAGCTACACTTCAATTCGTTTTTAGAAAATAACTAAGGGTTTGAAAGGAGCGCTTATTCAAGACACTTCGAGTTTGCAAAACGAACTAATAAAGTGCTTATGCGTTCTGAATCGAACCGAATCGAGTGAAAACCGCTTCGGCTGTCGCATAAACATAGTATATTTCGAATAAACCTTCTTATAAGGAAAATGACGACATTGTTGTAGAACTTTACGACCATCTATATCTCAGTTAGTTTAGAACATATGTTAAATTTCTGTAACGGAATGGTCAGCCTGCGCAGCGTTGCTAACATTTTGCCAATGTTTTGCGTATTGTTACCAACTTTTTAGGTGATTTCATTGTACACCGACCTTAAACAAAAACAATTTGAACCAAATTTTAAATTGTAATTTAATTTTTAAATTTTAATAAAATAAGTAGCAGGAATGGAAAAGGAAGCTTCAAGAATTACTTGCATACACTTCAAATTGTTCTTAATGATGTGTACTTTACACAATTTCTATTTTAATTTTTCACAGCAAGCCACTACGTTCCATTTGTATGTACAATCAAATCAAAAAACAGCTATTCTAATCTACGCAAAGTCTGTCTAAACACTTATCGCAGTTTAAGTTAAAAATCGTGATGAAACTGGACATCGCTGTTTGGGTCATTTATACCGTCTACATTATTATAGTTTATATGTCTCTGACCACTCATGACTGTGAGTAGGGGCATAGCACGCTATTGTTGCAAATAAATTTTCCCCATTGGGTCAGAGGCTGGTATTTCATAAAGGAGACATACATTCTGTCAAAAAAGTACCGGGAATTGTCGATTTAAATCTGGCGGGGTAATCCTAGGTTGGTACAACTGTCCTTAATTACTATGCCAAGTTTGAGCGGGATCTGTCAACCAGTTTGTTTACAGCAGCTGGTTAAGTAAGTCGATGTCAATAGTGCGTGCCGATTTTTTACTATGGGTGATTTCGTTGAACAAAGAATTTGTTTAAAGTTTTGTGTCGCGAATGAATTTTCGTGTGCCGATGCATTGAGAATGTTACAAAAGGCCTTTGGCAATAATGCTCTATCGAAAACTCGGGCATATGAGTGGTACAAAGCCTTCAAAGACGGTCGTGAAGTGGTCGAAGACTTGCCTCGTTCCGGACGCCCATCGACGGCTTCTACCGACGATAACGTCGATAAAATTAAAGAAATGGTGCTCGAAAACCTTCATACCAGTTTGAGAGAGATAGCACATGAGCTCAACATATCCCACGAGTCAGCACGTACGATTTTAATTGATATTTTGGGCATGAGAAAGGTGGCCGCGCGACTGGTGCCAAAAGAGCTGAATTTTCTTCAAAAACGCTATCGCGAACAGGTCGCTTCGGGCATGCTGGATCACTGTAATTCCGATCCCACATTCATGGAACGCATCATTACGGCCAACTGTGACTTTTTCCTTTTTCCAAAACTAAAATTGCCGCTTCGTGGCACCCGTTTTGAGTCCATTGAAGCCATAAAACAAAATTCAGCGCGTGAACTGAAGGCCATCCCGAAAAGCGCCTATAAAAAATGTTTCGATGATTGGAAATACCGTTGGCATAGATGTACTGGAGCAAATGGTGCCTATTTTGTATATATTCTTGATCAGCGCGACGAGACGAATTGATCTAGCTATGCCCGTCTGTCTGTATGTCTGTATGTATGCAAACTAGTCCCTCAGTTTTTGAGCTAGAGAGCTGACATTTTGCACGGAGCTTTCTTTTTACCATACGCAGTCATTTGTCGGAATCAGCCGAATCGGATCACTAGGGGGTACCCTCCATATAAACCGGATCCAAATGAAAGTTCTTGTTAGAAAACTTTTTTGTTTTTTGTACTACCGACATGAAATATAGACACTATAAGTGTCTGACCCATATCCACCAACCTTATAAATTTCAAGACCCTCGGACCACTAGCTGGGCGTGAATAGTATTACAACTTCGGCATAGCCAAAGTTAGTCTTTTTTTATTTGAATTTTTAAATTTTTTTTTTCTATTTTTGTTTCTTTCTCTTATTTTTGTAATTAATTTATTTTAGTTTAAGTTCATAAGTCTCGGATTAGCTTCCGTATTGATCAGACGCTTTTTTGCAACTAGTTTAAATACATGGAAGGTCGTTGGTATTATAGCAAGCGCTCCTAAAAAACTTTTCTTCACCTAACCTTACAGTTAAATATATCAACCTTCTGTTAATATAAACCAAATCCTAATGAGCAGCGACTTCGATCTTGCTCTCCTGCTCTGTTACACTCAAGTGGACAAAAGCCACCAGAGTCGTGGAGTGTGCAATGCGCGACACCAGAACCGACTCAAAGTTACTCTACAGCAAGCTAATCCATTGTTTCGGAAATCAAAAAATACACAATGGGAAACCAGAAAACAAATATGCAGTGCAGACAGGCATTGACCGCTACATCCAAATTCGTAAAAAACGAAAACTTAGCCCGCAGAAAAGCAGTTCTCCTAAGAAATCTCATATTGATGAAGATAGATTTGCACTACTAGCAAAGGAGGATGTTTCCACTAAAAATGATAGTATAACTCAGTCAAATGCTAAATCTCCGAAACCTCCACTAATATATATTCGAGAGGAAAGCTCAACCAAGCTGGTAAAAAGCATCCCTAATGTAATTGGCAACAGCAATTTCCACATTGTTTCTTTAAATAAGGGAAAAATTAAAGAAACTAAGTTACAAATCTACTCGGAATCAAATTACCAAGCCATCACCTATCTGCTAAAAAACAGCAAAAATCTGATAGTTGTAATTACAGGAATTGAATCCACAGTCGGCTGTTACGATATAAAAATTGCACTTGAAGAAAAAGGTTTCGAAGTCAAAGTAGTCATCAATATTATAAACAACAATAAAATACCACAGCCTTTAATTCAAAATTGAATTGGCTCCGAATTCGCAACGTCTATTGAAAAATGAGATACATCCCAAATATAAGCTACAGTATCTACTGCATCGTAGAGTGACAGTGGAAGAGCCTCACAAGCGTGCAAATCCATTGCAATGCTCTAATTGTCAGGAATTTGGTCACACTACGACTTACTGCACCCTGCGTTCAGTATGTGTAGGATGCGGTGAATTGCATGCAGCTACAAACTGTCCACTAAACCACGATGATCATAAACATAAAAGATGCAGTAATTGTGCAGGCAATCATACAGCAAACTACAGAGGTTTTCCCGTATACAAGGAGCTAAAAAGCCGATTACAGCAACAAAAGAATCCAAATCGGTCTAGACTTGTGCCAATCCGTACGGCAACGATGAAGGAATCAAGTCCTCCACCTACGACAATACCAAATGTATCGTATGCTAGTGCCCTACGCTCAGAATCTCAGCAGCGCAGTACGATGGTTACTTTGCAATCTAAGTCACAAATGTCCCAGCCAATTGAAACTACGTGTATTCTCAAATAAAAAAAGCATAATGAGCCAGTGGTGCAACCACAAAATTGCAATATAACTAGTCTGCTGCAGATTTTGATACAGACCCTAAATCAGTCTATCTTGATGATACAAAATTCATTCCATGATGAAACTACAAACCAAAACCTTGGAAAAATTAAATTTCCCATAATGAGTCATTTAAAATTAACTCTGGAACGCAAATGGAATTTCTCAGCACAAACTAGAAATAATTAGATATCTAGAGAATAAAGAAGTCGATGTTATGCTAATATCTGAGACTCACCTTACAAGTAAAAACAACTTTTCCATACTATTCAGTCTATACAACTAATCACCCAGATGGAAAGGCTCATAGCGGTACAAAAATTCTAATTAGAAAACGCATTAAACACCACTCTATGGTTCCGTACTCAACTAACTTCCTACAGGCAACGTCGATTCGGGTACATGGGAGCTGTGGTCACCTGACATTGTCAGGTGTTTACTGCCCATCTCGATTTTCAGTATCAGAAAATATGTTTTAAAACTTCTTTAATACCCTTGGTGAAAGATTTTTGGCCGCTGGTGACTTTAATGCTAAACATACCTATTGGGGTTCTCGACTAATAAATCCCAAAGGTCGGCAGCTCTACAATACGCTTATAAATTATAAAAAAAGCTCGACTTCGTCTCTCCGGGTAGGCCTACATACTGGCCAGCAGATCTTAGAAAAACCCTGATCTAATTGATTTCGGCATCACTACGAATATCCCTAGAAACCTAAAATTTTCGTGAGAAAAATTGGAGACTTTCTTGGACAAAAAGACTTGCTCTTTGCCTTAATTGTCTAAAGAAAGGTCACCAAATGTGAGAGTGTAAGTCCGGATCTTGTCGGACTTGTAATTTAAAGCATCATACGCTATTGCATTTTATTAACGAATCTGCGGATACAGCTCAATTCTACAATTCAATTGCAGCATTGTCACTGCAACCACCCACTTCAAACGCGACAATGCAATTACATCGTCCTCTCCTCAAGTCACAATGTCTCATTCTCCATCTGATGCTGTGCTGCTGGCCACTGCTGTTATATTCGTACGCAACCGTTCCGGCATACTTGTGCCATGTCGCGCATTATTGGATTCTGGTTCGCAGCTCCATTTCATCACAGCTAGATTCGCTAGCCAATTGCAACTACGAAAAACAAAAATGACGACTACCATTTCGGCTATCGGTGATGCCGAATTTGTAACTGATGGCTACTCTGTGGAGCTTGTTCTGAAATCACAAGTAGCATCGCAGATATTGCGCAAACCATATCTGAAAGTTTGCCTAGCACGTCAATAAACACTTCGTCTTGGAAAGTACCTTCGAACATTCAATTAGCCGATCCTTCGTTTAACTTGCCGCAGCTGATTGATCTTGTCATCGGAGCTGGTCTGTTCTTCGTGCTGTTGTGCAAAGGCCAGATTTCGCTGGCTCCTGGTTTGCTATTTCTGCAAATAATGAAATTCGGCTGAATTCTTTCTGTTGGAAGCCATCATGCCCCCAAACTCTCATCGTTTGTTGCCAGCCAACGGACATCGGATGGCATCAACCCCAGCACTCGGCTGGACGAGTTGTTGCATCAATTCTGGGAGGTAGAACACAATTGCGTATACGCAAGGCAACAAAGGAGGAACTTAACTGTGAAAAGAATTTTAAAGTGCATGTTGTCAGTCTGCCCTCAGGGGAGTACTCAGTGCAGCTACCCTTGAAACATGGCACAGAAGCTCTCGGCGGCTCATTTCTCCAAGCTAAACGACGATTAGAGACCCTGGAAAGCAAATTCGCGAGAAATGCTAATCTAAAAGAGCAATATTCTTCCTTCATTAAGGAATACCTTGTACTCAATCATATGTTGCCAGTTCCCATTGCAAACATACATATGTGCCGTTACTTCTTGCCTCACCATTGTGTTATTAAGGATGACAGCACTACAACAAAGCTCAGAGTTGTGTTTGACGGCTCCGTAGCAACGACTTCTGGCTTATCGTTAAACAATATCCTTATGGCTGGGCCCACAATTCAAGCTAAGTTGTTTAATACTTTAACTAGATTTCGTACTTTTCGGGCCAACCCTAACGAAGGCAAAAATTTTGCTGCAGCGTTTGTGGAGAGACAAAATGCATTGGGACGAGAGCCTGCCACATGATTTCGCTGATGTGTGCCATGCAATATTTCCTCATTACGTACTACAGCCTAGGGCTATTGTTGAGATACATGCTTTTTGTGATGCTAGTCTTGAGGCTTATGGTGCCTGCATCTATACTTGTCAACGTAAGGATAATGGCGTGCATGTGAATCTGCTGTGTTCCAAAGCTCGTGTAAAGCCTTTGAAAACTCTGACTATGCATAAACTAGAATTCTGTGCAGCCGCACTGCTTGCTCAGCTGATGAATGAAATCGCAAAAATGGAACTCTTTAATGGACAATATCATTGCTGGTCTGACTCGTCTCTGGTGCTGTCATGGTTGCAAGAGGAATGTTCCAAATTTTTACTTATTCGTTGCCAACAGAATATCTACCATACAACAACTGACTGAATGGAATGGCATTACGTGCCAACTGAAATGAACCCTGCGGACATCTTGTCAAGGAGAGCTACCCCTCGGGAGCTATTCCATTCAAATGTATGGATGAATGGCCCGCAATTTTTGCGAGAGTTAAACAGCAGTTGGCCAATGTGATGACCACAAGAAATCAAACTTCCAGAGCTTCGTCTTAAAATATTAATAACAGTTAGAAGCGTTACCGACATCACTTTAAATTTCAAATACATAAATTCGTTTGGAACCATGCAGCTCATATTTGGATATGTGCACAAATTTATCACATGTAGCAATGAAAAAATTACGGCTCACAACATTCGTTTCTTAATTCATCTTATTTAAAAGGCTCATCTTACCTCTGACTATCGCTTACTGGAAGCAAAAACGACGTTGTCATCATCCAGCATCGTGTCGCTATTTCCATTGCTGGATGAGCATGGTTTGATTCGAGTTGGTGGCCGCCTGAAGTCCTCTCCTCTTGGATTTGAGACTCGTCACCCGATCATTTACCAAGGGAGCATCCGTTAACCTACGCCATCATCATTTACTTCCATCGAAAGTATCATCATGCAGGTCCGCAATCTTTGCTGGCTACCATACGCTTACAATTTTGGCAAGTGGGGGGAATGAAGACTGTCAGGAGTGTTTTAAAAAGGTGCATCATTTGCTGTAGAGCTCAACCTCGGCTCGTAGAGCATATTATGTTGGATCGTCCTAAGGAACGAATCCAGGATGTTCGTCCAGGTTATTTTCCAATTGCTGGCCCGCTCACAGCTATTCCTGAGCCAAACCTCATTTCATGTGCAACAATTGTTTTGGAGACGGTGGAGTGAGGTTTATCTGACCTTGCTAGATAGGCGGTCCAAATGGCGTATTCCGCAGCCTACAATTTAAATCAAAGACATTGTGTGTATCAAGGATGAAAACCTACCCTTGCTGAAATGGCCGATTGCCAGGGTAACAGAGACAATAGCTGGAGCTGACGGCGTAATGCGAGTCATCCTCCGCACTCCAAATGGTATCACCCAGCGAGCAGTTAATAAACTTTGCATCTGTTGAAGATTGTGCTGAGGACCTTCGTCCTTCAACGGGAGGGAGGATGTTCGCAGCTGCAGCTGAAACAGAAGATGAAACCACTGCAGTGGGTCGCACTCATACTCGAACATGTTCGATGACGTAGGTCAAACATGTTTACGAGCTATTTTGTGCAGGATTCCGTTATGTTAGTTGATGCGAAAAATTCAAATTAGTTTCTTTTCTTTGTTATTTTTTTCGTTTATCATCATTCATCACTCTCAGTCCTATTTTAGTTGTTTCATTATGTTCGTACAGATTTTTTGATATGTTGAATTGAATTTTTGATAAATTTTAATTAATAATAAAAATAAATGAAAATCAATTTTTGGTGGAGTTGGTGTTAATTATTGTGTTGCAAAACTAAGGTACTGAAAAGATTCGGTATCTCCCAACAACACAAGTTATCACATTTTAAGTACGCGTAAAAATAGTAAAAAGTTTTAGTGATTTTTTTGACATCTCTATATCTCTATATATATCTGTATATCAATTCAGCAAACTTTTGTTTTGGATGTAAAACAAAAACAAAAAATAGCTGTTCAGAACTCTTAGAAGTCACTGTGGCCACCAACTCAGAACACACAACATTTTACTCAAAAACAAAACGTTTTTTACGTTTTTCGGTTGTTAATGCTGTGATTCTTCTTGCAATTTCTTTGGTTGGTGATTTTGTTGTATTTTTTTTCTCTCATTTATTAATAACTGAGTAAGTTCACGAAATTGTGTTTGCTCTCAAAATTGTTGTTGTTATTAATTTGGCAAATCTGTACACAAACATTTAATGTAGCTTTTCTCTTATTAATGCTTTGCTACTTCTTGAATTGTGTGTTGATTTCGTAATTGTTGTAGAAAAGCAGACAAAAGAGAGCAAATGTGTGTCTCTCACAAAGCAAGCACAACGATCGATATGAAAATTTTGATTGAGAGCGGCCAAAGATACACATTAGAAACACATTGCTTTTGTTTTTTTATTTTTTTTATTTTTGGTCGATTGTGTTGGCCACAAAACGAAGTTTGCCGGCCATCTATTGTAAATAATTATGTGAATATGTGTACAATGTAATGCACATCGAAACGATGACGCAGAACGGAATGAAATCCCAAGGTTATATTCAGCTATTTATTATATTATACACCAGAGATGTGCAGCGAGTGCTTCGTTTTCATGAAGAGCTTTCATAAAAAATGGATAGTGAACATGAAGAAAGTGATGCTTCAGTTTCAGTTTCATTTTCATTTTTTTTATTCTTCACTCTGGTTTCTTCATTTTGTTCGTTTTCTTCATTAAATGCTCGTTTGGTTTGTTAAGTTAGCATTACGTTGTTGTTTTGTCTTGGTTGTCATGTCTACACAACTTTTTGTATGCATTTGTATGTACGGGGGGTGCACAGGCAGATGGACATACAGATACATACATGTTGGTGAGTGAGTGTTTTTTGTGAGCTCTGTCCAAATCCTGGAAATGAGCATATTAGAAGTGGTGTGAATCGGTGAAAGTGCCACAAAGTGTTGTACTGGAGCCAAGTGCGCTTGGCGTCAGTGTGACTGGTTTTAGGCAGTGATGTTGAGCTTTGTTTTTTTCAAATTTGGGCGGCCAAAGTCTTGGTAAAAACGCACACGGTGACGATTCAGCTTAAGGATCTGGATGAAATCACAACCGCTAAGGAAGTGTGTGACGCCCTTCACACACATTGTGAAATACGTCACATAAATATAGGGATGGTACGCCATGGTACACAGACAGCTTACATTGTGCTGCCTGTAGCGGATGCCAACAAAGTTTTTAGTGCACAATGAGTCCACATAGGATGGGTATTCTGCAGAATTCGGGACTGCGCCGAACCAATCAAGTGTTACAAGCGCTGGGGTTACAACCATTAAGCGCAAAATTGCAAAGAGAGCGCAGACCGCAGCAACCTCTGTATGAGATGCGGGCAAGAAGGCCATAAGGCAGCAACGTGCAAATGTGAGCCAAAATGTGCGCTATATAATGGTAACCATGCAGCGGGGAGTACCCGTTGCTCGGAACACCAAAGAGCAGTTATGGCAAAGAAAACAGGAGGTCTATGAAAATCGTCCAACTCAATATTAACCACTGTGCGACAGCCAAAGATTTGCTGCAACAAAAGGTGTTCCAGCAACACCTCGACCTTGTCCTAATATAAGAGCAATATCGCAACACGAAAGAACTTGAATGGACATTGGACGCATCCCGCAAATCGGCTATATGGGTCACGGACAGGAAGGCTCCTCAAAGTAAGGCATTGACTCCTCATTCTGGCTTAACTTGTAAACGTAAACGGCATTTACCTTTTCTCATGTTATGCCCTCCCAAGTCTGGAAATAAACCAGTTTGAACGGCTCATAACGGAGTTAGTTACGGAAGCTAGCACAAGGACGCCAATAATCATTGCGGGTTACTTTAATGATTGTTCTACTATGTGGGGTAGTAGATGGACGAGCCATCGTAGCAGAATCCTTATGGAATACCTAGTTACGCTAAATATGGAACAACCCACCTTCGAAGCTGGTGGAAGAAGTTCGGCGATCGATCTTACATTCGTGCACAGCTCCTTAAATGACATTTTAAAATCGGCAAATTTTACACGAACTGCGATCATCGTGCAATAGTCATCGAAGTGGCGTCACAACCGAGCAGAAGGCAAACTTTCCCTAGTGAAAACTAAAGGCTGGAGGTATCAAGTATTTGAAAAGAACTACAAATATGGGAAGATTGTACAACTGTCGCCGATGGAGCAAATGGCATGGCTGAGAGCATTACAAAGCGTATCTATTCAGCATGTGATGCCAAGGAAAACACGGATGCCATTGCGAAAAGCTGCTTACTGGTAGAATGACGAGATAGCTGATCTAAGGAGGCGCTGTAACCAAGTTCGCCGAAAGGCGCAGCTAGGAAGAATCCACCATAACTGGGAGCTACAACGCGAGACTCTTCGGACGCTGAAGAATCTCCTAAAGAAAGCAAGAAATGGGGTCTGTGTCAAGGAGATACGAGATAGCTGTGACATTAACCACTGGCGCAAGGCACACAAAGTGGTGATAAGCACATTGAAAGGATCAAAGTCTACACAGCCTTCAGACCCAGCTTTAATGGCTAAAGTTGTTGCTACTCTCTTCCCCACATGTGACCCAGTAGAGCCTGCCGACTCTTTCGCAGACTTTGTAGAAGCACCAGAGGTCACTACCCAAGAAATATTAAAGGCGCTGAGTAAGAAAGTAGATAAGAAAGCAGCAGGGTCTGACGGTATCCTTAATATTGCTCTGAAGGCTGCAATGAAAGCGGATCCTGCTATCTTCGCGAAATTATACTCAGTTTACCTCACCTAAGTATCTTTCCCAACATATGTTGTGGAAACCTAATAAGCAGCCAGACCTTCCATTCGCGTATTGGCCGCTTGGCATGCTCGATTCCATGGGTAAGATACGAGAAAGTATCATTGTCAATCGCCTGTCCTGCAGGATACACAGAACGCCTTATCTGTTGTACAATATGGATTCCACCGTGGTATATGGACGGTTGATGCGATCCAAGCTGTAATAGATATTGGGCGTAGGACAACAAGTGGCAATAGATGGAAAGATGGTGACAAAGAATATTGTGCCGTAGTAACTTTAGAAGTCAAGAATGTCTTCAACACGACCAGTTGGCAGCGTATTATGCAATCTCTACACAGTATTGGTACTACGAGATACTTAATGCGAATAATATTCAATTATTTCGTTGACAGAGTTTTGCTGTACAACACTGAAGACGGCGTAAAACAATAGGGAGTCACTTGTGGTGTTCCACAGGGCTTGGTCCTGGGTCCTACATTATGAAACGTGATGTACGACGGGATTCTCAGGATGAGCTTACCCGCAGGCGCACCCCTGATTGGATACGCTGACGACATTGCTTTAGTGGTCGTGGGAAAGACTATACAGCAAGTACAAGTCCGGTGCAGTATAGCTAGAGCAAGTCAGGTTCTGGCTTAACCAAGCACACTTGGAGTTGGTAGCTGAAAAAACGGAAGCGGTCTTCCTGTCTACACGGAAAGTGCGAAAGGTCTTAGCGTTTCGAGTAGGTGATGACTTAACCATGCAGCCTTCTATTAGATATCTGGCAGTATTAATAGAAGTTAGTCTGGCCAATGTAAATGATAAAACAGCTAAAGTCACTGGAGCCTTATCCCGCATAATGGCAAACATAAAAGGTCCCCGAGCCAATAAACGAAGGCTATTACCCAGGGTAATCACCTCTATCATACTCTACGCGGCGCTAGTATGCGTTGACGCAACACTAAAGAGCTCGTATATGGCGGGTATCCTCTCGACGTGCGCTGCATGTTGCAAGTGGCTTTCGCATGGTGTCGGATGTAGTGATAGAGGTAATAGCATCCATATCACCAATTGATATAATAGCACGTGAATTGCAACGAACACACTACACATGCGCTGGAGCATCTAAAGAAGAAGAGCGTCAACGCAGCATCCGAGAATGGCAAAGAAGGTGGGAAGCATTAGAGAAAGGGCGCTGGACTTTCTCCCAAATTCCCAGACTGGATGTGTGGATAACATGGAACCACGGTAAAGTAGATTTCTACGTGACATAGATGCTAAGCAGACACGGATGCTTTAACTACTACTCTTCGCACACTGGAACGTGACAAAGCCGCTGAACGACGGCGTGAGCAAAGTGACCGTTTGGCACACGGCGTCGCGCACTGATCCCTAGTTTGTTGATGTGTACGCAAGACCTACTGACAAACAGCACAATAGGGACAGTAGGACATGGGGCGGTAGTTTTTAGCTAGGGTAAAGACCCGGACTCGATTGTAGATCGGTCTAGCTTTCGATGCTTTTCTATCGGTTAAAAAAAACAAAACAAAAAACACATACAACAAAACGTAGCATGGGAAAACAAAACCATCCTGACAAAAAAGCAAGAACTATCGGGCATGAGATAGAAAAACACCGACGTTTTTGATGTCATGCGTTTTCAATTTCGCCCAAAAAAAACTTAGGTGTGATACAAAACGCGACGATTTAATTTTTCGAACATTGATGTTCGATCGAACTGCTGATTGAATACTTGTTATTTTAGGGCCGTCTGAAACGTATCGAATTTGACGCAACAGTTATCGTTTATTTTTCTTTGGATCCTTTTGCTAGTATTTACACTCAGCCATACAAGCCAAGCAAACATTTTGAATCCGCTCAATCTCATTCACATCCCGCAATATGCAAAAACCAAACCACATTGCATAAATGCCAACTTCCTAAAATAAGTTTATTAAAGTTGTTTATTAAACTTATCACTTTCTACGCATTTTTCAAATAAAATTAAAACATCACATCTTTTTTACCAACAAATGCAGCTAATTTTAACATATCAATTAATAGAATTAAAGACAAATTTGAATCTTTGAAAATGCTAAAATTTATATACAAGCAGGTTGGCATATTCAGCATTGGTTGGTTTTGCTTATTTCGTCTATTTTATTTTAATGGAAAATGGAAAAGTGATTTGCAGAAAATGCAAACTTATGCCTTAAAACAACTAAAAAGTTGATTTTTTTAAATGCAGTTTAGCGAGGAGAATAATAAACTACAGTTCTTGGTACTTTTTTGCCTTTAATAACTTAATCGAATGTAAAAAATTAGGCGATTTCAAAAACGTCAAAAGCGGTTTTCGTGAAATGGAATTGTGGCGGAATTGAGACGAAAGCGGTTTGCAGCACACACTGGTACAGTAGAGTGCAAGCGAAAAGGTAGAGAGAGAGATGGAGGTGGTGCAGGTAGCAAGCAATAGTCGAGTGCAGCGTACAAGCAGACGGACATACAAATGCATGCAAAAGACCTTTTGAATATGAATTTGTATAGACATGACAATCAGAACAAGACAACAACGTAATGCTAACTCGTAAAAACACAAACAAACTAAACGAGCATTAAATGAAGAAAACGAACAAAATGAAGATATCCAGAGCGAAGAATAAAGAAAATGAAACTGATGTATAACTTTCTTCATGTTTACTATACATTTTTTTTTATGTTTGAAAGATTTCCTATATTGCCGCATTTGTCGCAAACTTTTAAAATTTGCCAAAACTTAAACGTAAAATTTAAACCGTCACAAGTTTTGCCTGGCCTTAAAGCAGCCCCCGGTTATGAAAACAGTTGCAGCAGAGGACAAGCAACAAGCCATTGAGACATGTGCAGAATGAATTATTGAGGCTTGCCCGTCTATCTCCGGGTCTGGCGTTGCCAAAATGGAAACATTTTTAATTTAAATTTGGCGCTGCGTAAAGTAAAATATCGATGTTTCGGATTTACAATCTGACGCCACAACAATTTCCCGCAAAGTACAAAAACTAGCAAATGAAAAGGTAGAAAGCATTAGTGCTGAAATAAAGGACCTCGTTCAGTGTGGAGGAGCATCGGCAACACTGGTCAGACAATTATGTGAAGCGAAATTTTGTGGGCGTTACACTGCACTACCAAACAAATTTGAAACTATTCGATATAATTTTAGGACTGAAATCAATGGATTTCCAGAAATCCAGTGGTGATAAAATAATGTTTAAAGTGAAGTCTTTATTCAAACAGATTAGTGTTGACGACATTACTTCTATTAAATTTGTCACAGACAGAGGTAGGAACTTTACGAAGGCAAAGCTTTTGAAAGTACTTCAGAGCTCACAGAAACATTGGAGGCGTGCAAAACAATTGTCAAATACTTTAAGATAGCAAACATCCAACATAAGTTGGCAACGTCATTGAAAAATCCGTGTCCAACATGTTGGAATTCTAATTACACCATGCTGAAATCTACTGTCGATAATTGGTAATAATAATAAACGAAGTTCTAACTGAGTCAGAGGAGACTAGGTACCTGTTGCACATTAATATATCAACGCTGAATGCCCTAATAGAACTGTGTAAAAATTATTTTCAACAAAATGCAAACTTGCACTTCACCTTCTTTATGTTTTATTGTACCATTAATATGTAAAATGAAAAGCCTGTGCGAACCAAAATTCTTGGACGTACAAGGTATTTTAGTATGGAAATTAAAAATTGTACATTATGCAGATGAAATTTGGGTGCAAAATTAGTCTATATAGCATAAAGCGGTTTTTTTTATTTTCACCAGCATTAAGGAATGAATTTGATGCCATTGGGAACATAAAGCAGTTTTGCATATTACAAATTAAAAAATTCGAATGTAATACTTCAATTGCAGCTGCAACAAATCAGAAACCTACATTAGTAAGCAATTATTCGTTTGGCACTTGTCATCCAATACCAGCAAGTAATGCTGCGTCAGAGCGTGCTTTTTCCCCAGCCAGTAACTTAATTTCGGAAAATCTGAATATATTAGGACCCAAATCCTTAGACAGCTTCATATTATTAATTTCTGTGTATATAAGCTTTTAAAATCTATGTAATAATATATATACAATATATGCCAATTAACATGTGGGAAAATATAAAACCGCAAAATTGAAACGAATAATTGAACATAAGAGCGACTGGTGTTGCTGTGACCGCAACAGAACGACCATGAGTATAATCAACACCGCATCTTTTTTTTCGGTGTTTTGTGTATTTGGGTATGAAAAATACCAAGTATGTATGCTTATTGTTGCGGTGTACCGCTGCAGTTTTCTGGTAAGCGCACGAGTTGGCAGTGTAACACGAGTAACTCGAATTATATGGGTAGCCAAAAATTCTTTGGTGTTTCTTTTGTTTCGCTCAATTATTTGAATCCATTCGAATTCACTCAATTTGAATGCTGGTAAAATTTTCACTCAAACCCCAAAAATTGGTTTTTGCTGTATGTCGCACACGAATTTTTTAGTGTCACTCAGTGCTACTCAGTACATACAGTTTAACTTATTTCTGCTTTATCAGCTCTTTAACTACTTCATTCTCTTTTGTTGTTATCCTTTTTTTTCAATGCTTGTCCATACACATGCTCAGACATACAGATCATGGTGTAAGAAATAGAGGTGATGCCAATTTTTCACAGTTAAGTGTCGCTCTCACAAAAAAGTCCTGCACAGTGCTATCATAATATGGTATGACATATTATGTTCATTGTTTATATATGTATGTGGTAATGTGCATATTTAACTGCCTGAAAATGGTATGAAAAATAGAAAAGATGCTGTTTTGTTTTAAAGAAATTTTTATTATTTTTTATCGTCGACTTCCCCGACTTCACGTAACACATTTTTGTAACACAATTTTTCAAAGCAGCACCTCTTAATCATCCTATCATGACAAAAAAGTACGTTTTTATGTAATAAATATGTTATAGTTATGTTAAGAATCAAAAGTAAAAGAACAATATTGGCAGTCATGGGGATTGCCAAACCAAAGTGAAAACAAAACTATGAAATAACAAAAACATCTTCCACTTATTTCAGCTTTGCCAATGACTATTCAAAAATCAAAGGGAGTTACTTAATTAGGCCACTAATTAAATTCGGTTTGACTATGTCCAATGATCGAAAACTCAGTACTACAAAATGTAAAACGACGATCGACGCGGTTTTCACACGATAAAATAAATTACAACCAAACATTTTTGTTTCTTACTTCAGTTAGCATTAACGTAGCCTGATTAGAATATACTGAAATGATTGTACATGATTGGCATACAAAAATATTTCACTAACAGTATGAGAACTTTTGATACTGCAGTTTGATAATGTGTGGGCCGCAAAGGATGAGTCGTTTCACTCAGCGAAGCGATAAGAAGCGGCGAACGAAGGCTGTGAGACATTATACTTTGCGCGGCTCATCATACATATGCTTTGACAAATCAATTATTTCTATTTTCAACCATTTAATTTTTCATTATATATTATAAAGGCTACAATAGGCCTATGGTTACAGAAGTAAGAAGTAAAAATGTTTCATTGGAATGTATGTAAATATCGTGAAGAAACTGCGTCGATCGTCGTTTAATATTTTGTAGTACTGATTTTTCGATCATTGCCAGAGTAGAACATATTTTCTTTATTTTATAGTTTTGCTTTCACTTCAGTCGGTAGTCCCCATAACTGTAAATGGTTTTTTTATGTTTTAAATTTCTTTACTTTTCACCTCTCAAAGTCCTTTATTTAATCAAATATTTTTCTTTGCTTTTCTTTACAGGTTAAGTCTTCTATATACATAAATGAAATGCTGTACGTTCGTCAACGCATCATTTGAGAACGACTAGAAGGGTTTGGTGATTTTTCATTTTAATTTGTCCAAATTAGGTTTTTATTGAATAAAAAACTTTTAAATTCCACCGGAAAAGTTAGAATTGACGGTTTATATTTTGCACATAAAGCTTAGAGATATATTTTAAAATCCAGTTGACTTTGTCAAACATTTCCTTTTGGTTATTAGTTTTTAGAATCAATCTGGGTATTCACGAAAACGTATAAATCTGACAAACCGTACAAACAAAATGTGAGCTTATAAAGTAATTGAAAGTTGCTACATACAAAAAAAATGGAGTTATACATAAGAACCAAGTCGCAGGCCAGATCTTGAGTTGATTAGTGGAGACCTTGTGCTCTAAGTTTCATCTGTATTTTGTTTTTTAATTCAATGTGTGAATTTTAATTCCATTTAAGGAATACAGTATATTGCAAGTCTTTTGGTTTAGTGTAAGTGTGACATGCTTACATTTTTCTTCGTAACCTTTAATCCTCCTGTTAGATACTCTTGAATTATTTTAAGATGATTCCAGGTTTATCTGGACAGCAATTACGGCGAATGTTGATGTGACAGTTCGAGATTTTGTTGGTATACTATATAAGCAGTATATAATGTATATAGAATTGGGCCAGAGCACTGCTTCCGGAACGCCAGTTTTAATTTTATATTCGTTTGATATGTAATTGTTGTGTCTCACTACAAAAAATCGGTATACAATATAATACTCCAGAATTTTGTTTGAGTTTTGGGGAAGCAAACATTTTGTTTTATTAAGTAGGCTTTCATGCCAGACTCGACCAAACGCTTGAGCTACATTAAGATATACTTCATAATTCGGCAGAAGTTCTGTTCACTTGTTTTATTGTTCCATGCCTTGATTGAAATCCAAACAGATGCATATTGTTTTTGTAGATAATGAGTATAAGTATAATTATCTTTTCAAACAATTTGGCAAGGCATGGAAGCATACTAATAGGCCCGTAAGAAGAATCCCTTGACCTATCCTTCCTTGGTTTTGGAATCATTATGATAACTGATTTTTTCTACTGAGACGGAAATCGAAGAATGTTGTTAAACAATTTTGTGAGAAACGCTATTGCCGAGTATGAAAGTTCAAATAACATTTTTTGCACAATCTGTGAATTTCACAAATACTAGTTTTTAGCGGATTCGTACTTGGATAAGGCACACTTGCCTGATATGGAAACAAAAAATTGTTTGTAGGCGCATTAGGTTGTAACATAAATTTCAAATAAGAATATTTTTTTGTTTCATCTGATTTAGAGCGTGATTTTTGGATCACATACCGATTTGTCAATGTCACTTTCGGAGTTGATCATAGGCGTAATGTCGATGTAAGAACTTATATACAATATTTTTTTATAGTTCAGCCAATTTGTCTTATTTGATGTAAGTCTGTGTGGGCGGGTATTCACATAGTAGAAAGTAACGGAAGATTGATCAGTATGTTCCTAGTGATGCCGATATCAATATGATCAGATATTTTTCTTGGATCAGTTGATTAGTATATAGGCCTCATGGATAGAGGAAGTAGAGTTTTTTTTCAATTTAGAAGCGGGTTCTAGATCTGCCGAACTTTGGGATTTATTAATCGAAAACCCAAAGAGATGTGTTCATCAGCGGCTAAGAGTGGGTTGAATACGGATCCAGAGAGCAGTATTTTATACGATTTCTAATTGCGGGGGACAACCAAGAGCTTTTCCATCTGGGTGATTTGTCGTATAAACTATAGTATGTAGCCCGGTATAAAAATTGTAATGTTCCTCACATATACGAGTATAAGCCCACTATTCAAGTAAAAGGTTTTTTTTCCACTTGTTGGAGCGTGATTCATTTCCCCAGTTAAAAGGTAATTTTTATAATAATTTTTTTTTTAATAGAACTTTTTTTTTGTATTAGAGAATTGTTAGGAGCTCTTGCTATAATAGCAACGGTCTTAAATATTAGTTGCAAAAAAGTGTCTGTTCAAGATGGATGCTACTCTGCGACTCAATAATATGTTAGATGTAATTTAAAATTTTTTTAATGCTATTTTTAAAAATTTTTAATTTTTAGGGTTCCGTACCCATAGGGAGCTAATGGGACCCTATTACTAAGCGTACAAATTCCGTCCGTCCGTCTCCTGCTCTATTTCATGAACCGTAATAGGTAGAGAGTTGAAATTTTCGCAAAGTGTATAATTCACTTGTCTGTAGAACGACAAATACTAAAAATATACATTTTTAAAAGCATTGTTCTTTAATTTAATCTTTTGTTTAACAATTTTTTGTTTTTTGTAGTATACTTTGAGCTGTTAATTGTAGTATACTTTTAAGCTATTAAATATAAACATAATTTTATATTTTAAGCAAAAAATCTTGTACTATGGAACAGAACCCTCCGTGTACGAGTCCGACTCACACTTGGCTGATTTTTATAAAATTCTTTATTTAATTTTTATTTTGGTCGATGGTACTGGATGGTTCTTCAATTACTATTCGAGCCTGAATCAGATCATTATTGATCAATCTTGCTGTTATATTGCTTTAAATGTCATCGGCGTTGATATACGATCTACATCACATTCGTTATTTTCAATGTTTGTGTTGTTATATCTACGTTGATGGCTCTTCATGATCAATTTCAGACGGTTGTTGTTCTATGGCATCGAACTGAATATCAATGGGACTTTGTAAAGCTCGTTTTCGCGCTCTATACTCACTGCTGCGCTCAACTGATGTTTTCATTCTTCATATTTGTCCGGTACCATTTTCATTAAAGCTTAAAATTTGCTGCAAATATTTTGCAAAACATGTTATTGGAAGAATTGACTTAATGCATGTGGTTCGTAAGCGTAGGTTACGTTTGTACAAGGGACATTTGCAGTTTGTTGTTGTTGTTTTCAGTTCTTGTTGTCGTTTTCTGTTTCTTTATTTTTGTTGCTTTTGTTTTCTGGGACGTGTGTCGTTGTTGTTGTTTTTTCCCCAATTTTGCCAACAAATGAGTGCAAAACACCATATCTGTGTTTCTCGTTCTTTTCTTTGTACATTTTCTGCGCACACAATAAAATATATATACATGTAAGTATTGCATTTTTATACTCTTCACGCAGTTAATAGGGCCTAAAAATATATTTTATTGTTAAAACAAGTGTTTTAACCTTCATAAGATCCTCAAAAATACTGGCGTTAACGTTCTTCGGGTCAAATTTGACCCGAATAGAAAATGTTATATATTGACAAACAACTTTGTTATTTACTTTACTGAAGTGAATAAGATTTTATATGTAGCAAAGCAATTTTTCCCCTGCAACGTAGTGCCAAATTTTACTGTACACTCTCAAAAATTGCTCACTATCAATTTTGACTTCATTCATTCAGTGAACTAAAACACAGAAAAACAAGCATTTAGCGTTGAAAATAACGTGAAAATGCATTGAGACTTAATCGCCAAATTGTGAATACCCAATGCAAGACACAAAAAACAATATATAAAATAACAAGTTGATAAAAAAAACAGAAACTTTTCTATTTTTCATACAAATTTCAGGCAGCTAAATATGCACATCACATATATACGTATATATGTTAGTATTACACCATGTACGTCAGAGATAATTTTTTTGTTGTTGATTCAAAGAATATCATATACAGAAAGAAAAAAACGAAGAGACCAACACTCTTGTATGTTCTCAGAGAGGGAAAAATACAACCATAATTAAAACAGCACTACATTCAAGAAGAAACACTTTATCTTTGGAAAAAAATTTTAAAAATTAATCCTAAAAAAATCAGCCAAGTGTGAGTCGGACTCGCACACGGAGGGTTCCGTATCATCATACAAGATTTTTTGCTTAAAATATAAATTATGTTTATATTTATATTTAATAGTCTAAAAGTATACTACAATTTACAGCTTAAAGTATACTACAAAAAAGAAAAAATTGTTAAACAAAAGATTAAATTAAAGAACAATGCTTTTAAAAATGTGTACTTTTAGTATTTGTCGTTCTACACACAAGTGAATTACACACTCTGTGAAAATTTCAACTCTGTACCTATTATGGTTCATGAGATAGAGCAGGAGATGGGCGGGTGGACGGACGGACATCGTAAGCTTAGTAATAGGGTCCCGTTAGCTCCCTATGGGTACGAAGCCCTAAAAAAGTGTATTTACCTTTAAAAAATGGAAAAAATAAGTATGCAACTCTTTTTAATAGCATTCATTTGTAGTTAAAAAAAAAAAAAAAATATTAAAATGGGTTCAGTATATTTTGCGCCAAATAAAAAAAAAGTTATAAAAATCTCTATGTCGAATTATTATCAATATTTCAGCCAATTTCAGCCTTCCTATGAATCACTCCATCCATTGGTGAAAACCGTATTAGTTCAGTAGTTTTTGAGATAATCTCGTTCAGACAGACAGACAGACGTGGGGACTTTGTTTTATAACCTGTTTGTTGTTTTTGTTATATTGTGTACAAAACTAAACAGCAGCAGCAACAACAACAGCAACAACAACAGCAACAAAGCATCAACGACACAAGCAAGAGAGTAAAATAACGCAACTCTATCTCTCGCTTACTCGTGCACAAACACTTATTCTCAACGCTACAGACGCACAAGCAAATACTTATCCCCTCTACGTCTCTAAAACATCCTCGTCTTGATTTCCGTAACGCTTATTTTGGACTTACAATTCGCTAAAGAAGTTTCACTTCAAAAATTTTCTGCAGTCACATTTTGAACTTTCAGACCAACTGTCAAATTAAGAACTACACGCATACCTTGGTTTCTTTCAGGCATGGTTCATATTTTTTTGTCTGTATCAGTTTGGATATTGCAAGCATAACTAGTACCAGAATCGCAAGCCTCCCAATTTTTTACCATATTTAGTTGGTTATTGCATTGCCGGAATAGACATCTTCCTCTGAATGCCACCAGCTGTTCATCGACTGTTACATCTTGAGATGGATTGCAAAGTTTGGGCAATTTGTCAACCCATTGATTCCACAATTCACGTATCGGTGCGAACTTGTCTAAAAACCGTGGTTCAATGCTAGTGTCCTTATTGTCAAATCTCCTTTCTCAGAATCCCACAAACTTTCCGTAATTTCATTATTTGACAAATACACTCCAGTGTTGTCAATGTCAGTCCAATCATTATGAAAGGCACGTTTACCTTCATTATTGGAATATTTTAAAATAGTCGTCATCACAGGATTTGGGAAAAATAATTTTAAACTAGAAATCTCTTCCTTTGTAATTTTTGAACAATAAAAACGAGTCAAATCTGAGATTATGCTGGTAATATTCTCCGATCGAGCTCTTCCATGTCTATTTGTACAAGGTTCCTTGAAATATATTATTTCGCCATTTTTTGATTTTGTCCGATAGACATTTATCGCTTCCATAATCAAATTTAGCTATGCTTATTGTCATTCAATACAACAATTTTGTAAACATCGATACAGATAATGATAATTAATGATTATACCATTGTATTTAACAAGTTTTACTGGCTCTAGTCATGAAGTTTGTAACACACAGAAGAAGACATCCATAAAGTATAAAAATTGTTGATCAGTGCGACGATACGAGTTGATTTAGCTATGTCCGTCTGTCCGTCACTCTGTGTATATGTATGTAAAGTAGTCCCTCAGTTTTTGAGCTAGACTCAACTTAGAACAATAATCAGAATATATAAAAGATGCGTGAAGGGTATTAAAACTTTGGCGCAGCCAAAGTTAAACTTCTTTCAATTGGTTTTTCTCTGATTCTCTCACATCATTTTAGATCTTTCATCTCTGTCAAAGAACGTAACGTGTTTACCACTTTAACCTCCGCTACTTTAAAATACCACTTTTCCCCAGATAATGGTCTTCTACGCAACGTAATAATCTCCTACTTATTTACATTTACATCCATTCCCCAATTATCACAGTACATTTCAAATCTGTTTATCATAGTGTGAAGTGTCTGAATGTTGTCTGCAAGGATCACTATATCATTTGCATAAAGCAGAAGTCTTATATTCATATTATCGACTTAAAGTCCTCCCCCTAGATTGTCATGGAGATCGTTTATATATATTGCAAAAAGTAAAGGTGACAATAAACATCCCGTTTGAAATTCTTCCGACAGTTCGGTTCCGGTCCATACAGCACTTTTAGTTTGTCCGTAAATGGTCTCAATGAACTTTACAATTTTAGTTGAAACACCGAATTGGTGAAGTATGACAATAAAAAGGCTGTGTGGTATTCTGTCAAATGCTGCTATAAAATCTACAAAGAATTCATAGACTTTCTTTTTTTGACCGAATTTTCATTTGACCATCGTGTATATATTGTAGATATTATGAATCGTTGAACAATTCTTCATAAAGCCAGTTTGATACTCATTTAGCTCATTTTGCGGAGTAATACAGGCTGTCAGCCGCTCGTTCACTATTCCCACCAGAATTTTCGCTGAGCAGTTCATAAATGAGATACTCCTGTAAATCCCAGTTTGGTTTGGATCTCCTTTTTGAAAATGGTTAATATTATGCTTGTCATGAATGAAGATTTTTGCTAGATAGTCAAAAAAACTGATCCGACGCATTAATAAAAAAATCATATGACAATCTGTCCTGCCCTGGAGCTTTATTTACTTTGACTTTCGATAAAATATTGTATTTCTTATTCCCTATACTTCAAACGATTTATCCAACTCTTCATCTATACGTATAGATTATATAAAGATTTATATATAGGTATGGAGCATAGAGGATTTCAAAGGGGCTTACGAACGGGTTGAATAATTTCTGAAAATAACGTGCGAATTCCTCAGATGTTATACGTGGACCAACTTGATAATATGTACCCTTAATTTCCTTTATTAGTATCCACCAATCATTGCTGTTAGTCACACTATTGCCTCAACTTTATAAGCTTAATGCGTAATAATCTTTTTTTGTGTTCCACATATTTACATAGCGATTTTTTTCTGATATACGAGTATATCTTTCCTTGTTATGTTACTTACAGATTTTTGTAGATTATTTAGAACGTCAAATGTTTTATCCCTAGCTTTCTTGCATTGTGCATCAAACCATTTGTATTTATATTTATTTGTTATACTCATTTGATTATGTGTCTATGATTTGATTATTGCACATATGTCCGGCAGGTGTAGTTCAGTCTTCATGTGTTTTGTCACATTTAGATTTTCATTTAATTTGGAGATGTATCTCTCTTTGTTCTGAATTCTTCAAGATAGTTTGGGCAACAAGTTTAGATTACGCATTGGTGTAATTACTGCTTCAATTTTTAGCGCTATGTAGATGGGCATGTGGTCAAACCAAATTTTGTCTTCAACAGTGACACTATCAACCATTGTTAGAATATCACAGGAAATTTCACATCGTTAACAGAGCAACCCACCGTGCTGATATAGGGGTATCGTCCTTCGGCATCGCCTTTCGTTCTACCATTAAGAATTAAAAGGTCCATGGTCGTCACAAAAGCTTAGCAACTCTTTTCCACAGGCATTAACAATTGTATCTTGTGATCGTCTGCTTTCTGTTTCCGCTA
This sequence comes from Amiota mariae, assembly GCA_035041805.1. Lineage (NCBI taxonomy): Eukaryota > Metazoa > Arthropoda > Insecta > Diptera > Drosophilidae > Amiota > Amiota mariae. The sequence continues at coordinate 70,302 of JAWNKV010000752.1, forward strand.
TAAATGAACCTATTACGAGGTCCGCAGTCACCTGTTGCTCTCATTCGATGGCAAGCGTTTGAATCGATCGGTTCATTGTATTCTCTGCTTACTGACAAACTAAATCGCGAAAATCGTACACAAAAACAAACAAGTGAAAACAATATTAAAATATAAGTATGCTTCCTAAACACAAACAATTTTAGATAGGTTATGTTAGCAAGCGGTATAATTGAGTGTGCTTTGATGGAAGTCAACAGCGCTGCGAGGTCAGACGTAAGCTTATGGCAGGCCGCTTACCCAAGAAGCTGCAACATTAATCTGAAGAGGAAAAAGAAAAGCAAACAAAAACTTCTAGTAGGAACAATAAGCAACTTTCCTGTTATAGACAGCACAAATGAAAATGATAGTGAGGAACATAATATTGTATCGGCACCCAATCCGTTAGCCATTAATCGATTTTGAAGCCTTAGCCTCCTTCAGAACTAGTCATCATAGACACTTTAGCGCAACCTGAAGAACCAGTCATAAAAGACATTACACCAGTTGTGGACAGAGAGCCAAAGCCACCACCACTGTTTATACCAACAGTAAAAAACATCCAAGACAATATAAAGCAATTCAATGAATGTATTGGACGCCAAACATATAGTAACAAGTACAACCGAGTCATGAACAATTCAACAATTAGTTATCTGCTTGATAAAAATAATCAAATTTATCATGTATACCAACTAAAACAAGAAAGATCCTTCAGGGTGGTAATTAAAAACTTACACCACATAACTTAATTTGATTACATTAACGAAGAGTTAACAAGCAAAAATAACAGCGTACGGCAAGTTATTAATGCTCTCAGCCGCTTAATCAAACAACCTATTTTAATGTTCTTTGTGGACCTCATGTCCAAAGAAAACAACAAATCAATATATGACATTACACAGCTGTGCGGCGCATTGGTCAAAATTGAATCTCTACAAAAATTTCACGATTTGAAGTAATGCCATTGATGGCAAGAGTTTGGCCGCACTAAAGGGTACTGCAAAAAACATTTTTGTTGTGTAAAATGCGCACAGAATCATAGTTCAGAAGCGTGCACCAAGGAGAAAATAGCTCCTGCGACATGAGCTCCAATCAGCACGCTTCTTATCCCAACAGATAAAAAATCAATAAAATAGGGTTAGTTATCAAAATCTTATTGGACAGAACTAAACAATCCCAAGGTTTAAGCTATGCTGCCATTGCTAGAGGGAAAACAAATAGTAGTGGCAACAACATCGAGTTGTTAATCAACAACACTTATTAAATGTGGCGCCTGCCAAACAATGTTTGTATTAGAACACATCATCAAGCCTCGAGACGTGGACATCGTTCTACTTTCTTAGACACATTTCACTGGCCGCTAATATTTTAAGATACATGTATTTAAAGTAATGTCTACCAATCACCCTCTTGGATCAGCACTAGGTGGAACGGCTATTATAATCAAAAATAGTATTAACTTCACAATGTGCTCACATTTGAGCACAAATCACCACCATCGAAATACAATCAGTTACTGGAACTTTAAAAATTGCAACAGCGTATTTCCCACCAAGACATCATGTTACCCAGAACATGTTTCACACCATATTTGACTCATGGGGAAACAAATTTCTTACTGGAGGCAAGTTCAACGCAAAGCACCGATGGTGGGGCGCTACAACAGACAACCCAAGAGGAAAAGAACTGTATCAATTCTAAAAATTTTTCTATATGAAGTAAAGGATACCCAACCTACTGGCCTTCGGACCCAAATTGTCATCCAGATGTATTGGACATAGCAATTTGTCAAGGTATTGAAAAAAAAAAAAAATAAAGACTTTTTTAATCTACAATATTTGCAGATCACTCTGCACTTGTTGTATAAGTAAATGTCCCAGTTGACCTCTACCCTACTAGACGTAAATTGTTGATCAAGAATACCGATTTGACACTATTCTGATTCTGGCTTCATGTCCAGGTACACCCAAATGTAGAAATGAACACTGGGCAAGATGTCGACGACACAATCGAATGGTAAAACAGAAAAATTCATGAAGCATCTGAAACAACTACTCCTATTAGCACATCAAACAAACCAACTACGTACCGTAACTATTCCTTATATTCAAGAGCTAGTCTATGAAAAAAAAGTTTCGACCCTTCTGGCAGCGAACCCACTATCCCGCAGCCAAAAATGTATTCAACAGATTCACAAAAAAAATAAAAACGAGACTGGTCGTTTTAAAAAATGACGCTATTAAAGATTTATTAGTGAACGATGAGCCGAACGCACTCGAATGCAATTTATGGAGCGCCACGAAGTATCTTAAGCGCTCCACCCATCGTATAGTCCCCGTCAAATTTGTTTGCCTCACAAGTGCAGCAAGAATGTATATAATTTACTATGTGCAATATTACACACCCTCAATGCGCCTTGTGGCCTCAGCCTTTCGTTTAGAATTTAGAAGAGCTTTTGGGTGAAATCAAAATCCTTAAAACCAAAAAATCTGCGGGTTGCGAATGAATTGATTAAGCGACAGTTAAAGCGCTTCCTAAAAATTTTTTACAACTACTAGTGCATATCTTCAACGTCTGTTTCTAGCTTGGCCATTTCCCTAACCAATGGAAATGCGCGGAGATTATTCTTATCCCAAAACCTGCCAAACATGAGAATGAATTGGAATCCTATCATTTTATCAGCCTATTGGCAGTACTCTCTAAGTTATTCGAAAGAATATTTCTTCGTAGAGTGCTACCAGCAGTGGAAAGTGGTATCGTTCCCGATCATCAATTTGGGTTTCGCCGCAGGCATGGATGTCCGGAGCAGGTGCATAGAATCATCAGAAAAATACTTAAATCCTTTGAAGAAAAACAGTTTTTCTCAGCAGTGTTCCTTGACATTAAACAAGCATTTGCTCGTGTATGGCATAACGGATTACTATAAAAACTAAAAATGTCATTACCAGCTTTACAGTTTCTTTTTCTGTACTCTTATCTACAGAACCAAAGCTTCAACATTAGATATGAAAATACCAAATCTGAAATTAAATATCTACAATCAGGCGTCTCACAAGGTAGCGTACTGAGATAACCATAGCCACATTCGTAGACGATACAGCAATACATGCTATGTCCCCCAGTTCAAGAGTGGCAACACAACTGCTACAAAGTCAACTCACAAAAATTCAAGACTGAATGACAAAATGAAACATAGTTTTGTTAGCAATTCGGCATAAAGGTAAAGATCGAGCTCGCTTCTACGGAGTCGTAATACCCAAAAGAAATAAAGTCAAATATTTAGGCATGTAGTTTGATAAAAGATTGACATGGAAAGAGCACATTGTTAACAGAAGCAAGAAACTAGACTTAAAAACGCGTCGAATGCACTAATTGATAGGTCGAAGATTGATGCTCAACTTAGAAAATAGATTTAGACTCTGCAATGCCATACTCTAGCCTGTTTGGAATCATGATATCCAACTCTGAGGAACAGCAGCCGAATCAAATATTGAAATACTGCAGCGATACCAAACTTTAACTTTAAGGAAAATAACTTGCGCCCCCTATTACATACGTAATGATAACATTCACAAAGATCTCCTGATAAACAAAAAACACCTTACTATGTAAATATTAGTCAGAAAATTTGAATTATGATTGTTCGTAAATCGAACTGTTGACAAATAAAAAGATTTAAAAAAAAAACCCTTGTTGCTCAGTCGTACATTTAGATCGCATTATTATGACATTGCTGTCGCTACTTTGGTTGGTGACTTCCTTAATATTGTTCAATTCTTGGCTCCAATAAACGCCTCGCACGTAAACCGGTATAATTGTATATTTAATTTTGTGGGTTTTAAGTTTGATCTTTGTCACCTCATTTCTGGTGTCCCAATAATATTGTATTCCCAATGTAGTCAGTCCTTCTTCGACACCAAAAACTATACCGCCATTTGCTCTTCCAAATCGACTGCTACGAGATGCTGGTTGCCAATAAGTATCAAAATCATCAAATACGGTCTGGAACTATTATATATGACATTTCTCGATATGTGTCTCTGGCAATGAAAATATGTCGAAGCTTCTAATGTACTTAAATAAGTCATGATGTAGATATTTGTTTTCTTGTCCGTGCAAATTGCACGTCATTATTTTTTCATGGCGACTTGATAATTGGCTTGTTGCGCATGTGTATGTTGTGTCGAGCTTTCTGTGTTTATCTGGGCTTAGTTTTTGAATTGACCCTTTTTCTTTACCATAGATCAGCTTCCTTTGGTTGTTAAAAATTTCCGCTTGTTCCCTACTTTCATGGAATATTTTTTTACAAAAATGTTTTGGCTTGGATCAATTGCATGCAAATCCTTTATTTATTTATAGCAAGGCTCTTATATTTAATTGTTTCTTCTAGCACAAATTCTTTTCCATGAAGATATTTAAACCAGCCAGTTTACGCGCACTTTTCAAGATTTCATCCACTTTCTCCTCTGACGACATTTCCGCAACAATTGTTCTTGCATTTGAACGGGTTGCTATGGTCCTGGCTGGTCTTTATTCTGCTACCTGGATATTTAATTTTCCACGACATATGTCCACGATAGCTGCTCTAGGGTCCTTTTCCATAGGAACGCCTCTGAACATTACGATTTTTAGTTTCGCTGTGTGATCTCTTTCTGCGGTCAAGTTTTATTTTTTCCAGTTCGCTCCTGAGTTGGCTATTTTCTGCCTTTATTTTTTCCATCTGAGCAACTATAGCACCTAGCTTGTCTTCCACTCCTCTTACATCCTCTTTCATTGCCAGTTTGTTTAGTTTTGCGTACATTTTGTGTTCAATATACTATCCACTCTAGATGCCAAATTTAGGATTCCGCTCGACTTTTTCTTCAATTTCGTTTATTGCTTCAAGAAAGTCTCTTAGAGGCAATTTAGGGGACAATTCACCGACTTTCCTTTTTGCTAATTTGCAAATAAGTTGCTTACCCTTATAAAATTATGGCGAAATAAAATCTGTCGCTAATATTAGATCCAAAGCTTATCTCGGACACCAATCAATTCTTTCTTGCAGATCTTCGTAAGATTTCTATAGTGGCAGCTGGGGATTAAAGTTCGAATTGCCGAAAATTTTTGAGATTATAATAACACCAAATCCAAATCCAACGGGAAATAACAGCTTAGTTTGTTGTTCTTTTGTTACTTTTACTTCGAAATTATTGTGCTTTATTATTGTTATTATTATTTTTGTTTCTTTTATTAAAGTATTACTTATTAATTTTAAGTACAATTTTGCACACATTATATGCGGTTACAATCTTTGTTAATTTTTGTCTTTTTATTACTATTATTTTTTTTTTTTTATTAAAATTAATTACAATACAATTATATACTAAATAATACTATAACTAATTATATACTTATTAGAGCACTAGCGTCGAGGCCTTCAGCTCTACTTTAAAAATTATATTATTTTAAATTTTTATATTATTATACATATTTTTTATTTTTTTTTGTTTACATCAAGTAAATTTAATTTTTTTATAAAGTTATATATATATTATCAGATGAGACTGTTGACCAGTTTAGGGCAAGTATCCAGAATGTGGATTGTCGATAAATACTGTCCACATAGAGGACAAGAAGGCTGGTGTCCCCGGTGAGCAGGTAGGTATGGGTGAAACTGCTGTGTCCAATCCGAAGGCGGACGAATATGCGGCATTTTGAACGAGAGTAATTTGCAGAGTAGCGGTACTTATCCAGATTTGGGTTAAAATCTTTTTATCTGTGTAAGAAAGTTGCCCAGTTGTTAACTATCTGCCCGCGAAGATAGGGGTAGATAGTTTTTTTTTATGTCCTTTTCGCCGGCGGGAATGACGGTGACGGTGGGATATATAGCCATTGATTACGCTGGAGTGTCAGCCAATTCGTTCCCGATGATGCCTTTAAGGCTGGGTACCCAAAAATGGTGAAGTTTGGCTGGAGTTTTTATTAAAGCGTCCCGTATTAGAACAATTGTGGTGTTTAAATTTCCAATATTGGTTATAGCTTCCAGAGTGGAGAAACTGTCTGTGCATATAACGAATTTTCCAGTTTTTTCTTGTGCGTAGCTAACTGCTTTTTGGATTGCTACAGCTTTGGCCGAGAATATAGAATAATATTCTGGAAGCCGCCCTGTTGCTACGATTCAGCCACTCAGGTCCACATAAGCAAAAGCTGTGATATGCGGGGTTTTTGTTCCGTCAGTGAACAGCCAAGTACGGCTTTTATATATAGATTTAGCCGACTGTTCAGCAAATAGTTAGTGGAAAGCATCGCCGCTGGTGTCGTTCTTTGGGAAGTCCCTTAGGGAAGATGGTTGATGGACGTAGAAGCCACGGTAGCGTTTTAGACTTTGTCGTAATTGGTGGCGGTTGAATGTCATATTCTTTGGAAAGAGAAGCGCTTCGCTTCAATGTAGAGAGACGCTTGTATTTGTTTCTCTGACTGACCGCTGTACGCATATCTTTTTGAAGAAGTTGGTTCGGTGAGCAAAACAGTTTCAGGATTAGTTTTGCTGTCGCTTCGACGATTTTTTCTTCAATGGAAAATCCTCGCTGCTATGTAGGTTGGGCAGGACCACCCATTTGCAAAGGGGAGCTGAGGGAGAAATAAATGTAGGGTCTACGTGGGTGAATGTTTAATGGGTGGAAATATGTGTTGCAGAGCCATCGTTAAGAAGTGATAAATTAGATGTAGCAACTTCTTCCATTATTTTATTTCCTCTGGCGTTTGTACTGCTGTATCCCCATGCAAAACACCAGGCATTAAAGTCACCTACAAGCATCAATGGCGAGCTCATATTATGTATTATAAAAAGTAAATCGTTCCCAGAAAATGACGGATCTGGTGGAATATACCCGTTGATTAATGGTTAATTTTGTTTAAAATTTAACTAAATAGCCATATGCAAAATATTGGAATTGGGGATGGCAGGAAGTAAAGTGTGCGGTAGGTGCTTTCCGATAATGGTTTGTTGTCTTAAACAATTTCTTTTAGTTAATTTATTTATTAATTTACTTACCAAATATTTTCTAATAATAAAATAAAAGTTGAAGAAGTATGATATTGTATAAAAAACTTGGGCCCAACTTATCGCAGCGACAATAAATCATTAGGGGATGGATTGATGACACTGGCGGGTCGCATTTGGCCCGCGGGACGTAGTTTGGAGACCAATAATATTGTATTATATTCAGCTTCTTAGTGACCCAAAAGATAAGTCAAAATAATACAATATAAATATATTATATAAAACCAACCCCTTGCTTAGCAGTAAAATTAACTGGTAGATTGGTAAAGTACCCAGAATATTGTTTTGAGCAAAATATGTTTTTATAATTGTAGGGTAAATGAGTTACGTGAAAACATATAACATCTGGGCCGTAGTTTTTTATTAGAATTCTTAGTTCGTCAAAGTTGTTTATGTAGCCTTTTAAATTCCATTGAATAACTTTCAGTATCATTTTAAGTAACGTATAGAGTTATATGTCTTCAAGTTTTGCTTTAATTATACTTATTATTTTTTATTGAAGTGATATTGACTCGTCGGAGTCAACATCAGAGAAAGAAAGATTTTGAGATGTGGTGTTTTCCGATGAGAAAAGATTGTGTTGTGTAAATGTATTTGTATGTGTGTTTCCAGTTGAAGGATGATGTGCGTTTTCTGTGAAGTTATTTGTTGTTAGATTAGAACTAACAATAAGACGTTTTATGAAGGAAAGGGGGTAACCGATTGGTTGGGCGAGGGGTTTAGGGACTGTCGAGACGCCAGACTTGAGACTGCTGTCAGCACAGTTAGCAATCTTGCTCTTATCAGTAGTTGATTTCTTATTGTACTTGTCTTTTGTGTTATTTTTGTTATATTTGGTCTCTGCAACTGCAGCGGATTGGAGGGCTTTGGCAAAGAGGCTTTGTACAATGTTTTGATTTTTAAAATTTCTTTTTGTTGTTTGAAAGCATTGCATTGCTTATCAGAAACTGTATGATTTTCTGAGCAGTTTACGCATTTCGGAGTACAAGTACCGGTATGGGAGGTGAGACCACAGGAATTGCATCCTGGTTCGATTTTGCAATGTTTTTGTGTGTGTCCTAGTTTTTGGCAAGCTTTACATCTCATCGGATTTGGAATGTGTTCGGAAACCTTTTTTTTTTTTTTTTTCCGCACAAAACTGATAAGAACTAGACTGCACAGTAACTGACGATGAGTATTAGTCGGCGACTGATTATTATTTTTACTTTATAACTATTTATTTACACGAGCACTTTTAACAAAACACGTCCTTTCTTTTGTGATGACAATTCCTGTATGTATCTTCTTTAGCTTAATAGTAAAAAAGTGTATAGTATGTATATTAAAAAATAAACACATTTCGTCGAAATTAGACAGAAACTACAAAAATTATAACGGTCATCACTTTTGTCTTACTTTTTTTTTCTAAAATTAGCTTAATGAACGGTTCTTTAAAGATAACGTGATGAAGGGCCGATAAAAGTGAAAGAAGATTTTCAAAAATATAAACAACATAAAGCTATAAAAGACAGAAAATAAGTACCTATATTTCAAAAACTAGAGCTGCTAGAGAATAAATGAAAATAGATTTGAAATCAATCACATTGAATTAGTAATTAACCATCACATATTTCTTGGAAAAACAATAAAATTGATTTGATTGTATACAAGCTCCAAATGAACGAAAGAATAAAAAAAATGGTTGCAACTCAAAAACTTGAGCTGATATATAAGAATTGAGGGCAGATTCACAATCAGTTATCTCGAATTAGTAGAGAACCTGTATCTCGAAAATTAGAGCTGAATGCAGCCTTAGCGTTGAAAGCTCCCTGAAGGCTATTTAAATAGCGGGTCACTCTGCGGCAGTAATGGCAAGTTATTGGTCACTTCCGCTTTTTTACTAATTCTCGACTGTCTTCCTCTTTTCTTGTTAGCTGGTGATTTCACAAAACAATGTTCAGTTAATTACAAATTATAAAAAGTTTGTCACAATTTTAATAAAACACGTAGCAGGAATTGAAAAAGGAGCTTCAAGAACTGTTTGTGTTGTATTCGTGACTTTATTTATCCACAAATTTATGCAAATAAGGTGTGGTGACTTAAACTAATGTGTGGTGAGGTGACTATACATTACATTGTATACATGGTATATAACAGTTTGCATACATTGGTAATGGTTCTGAATCATATATTTTTCACAAAATGTCTATCTGATAACCAAAACAAAAAAACAGATGTTTGTAAACACAGTAACACTGGAATATAACTGTTATGTATGTCAGTCGAGCTTAGGACTCCAACCACGACGGTCATATCGCTCTCATACAAAAAACTGGTGGCGAGGAAAACAAAAAAAAAAAAAAAAAAATATAGGCAGTCATGGGACTGCTGACGGAAGTGAAAACAAAATTATGAAATAACAATGGTTTCTTTTTTTTGAATTTTCATATTAATTGCAGTATCCGCACTCTACTACTACTACTTTGTAGTACTGAGTTTTCGATCATTGAACATAGTCAAATCTAAAGCTTGAATCAAAAATTCAAGTAACGGTATCTTTTTATTATCTCCAATCAAGTCAATATTGAAGTCTCCATTAAATATCATAGTCATTGTAAAATTTTTCGTCAAATCCTTTTTGGAGTATTTTTTCAGAACGTTTTTTTGTGCATATGATACAATTTTCAAATCAAAAATGTTATATCTGATTTGCCAGGCAAAATATAAACGGCAACTCCGATCCCTCTAGGGGATTTCGCGTGTATGTTCATATATGAAGTAACAATATCTGTATCTTGCGTATTATGTTAAAAAGCAACTCCCGCCGCTAAAATTTCAGGTCTTTTACAACCTATAATTAAATTAAAATTCGAAATATCAATTGGTTCTTTGTTCGAAGAAAATTAACAAAACAAAGAAATCCAGAGTGTGGAATGACGAAAATTAAACTGAAGCATCACTTTCTTCATTTTCATTATCCATTTCTTTTATGAGTGCGAGTTAGCTCGTTTTCACTCTGCACAAGTACGAGACTTCTTCTGGCTCATTTATTTACGAAATGTTCATGAGCCTGCTTTTTGTCTTCATTGCAAATCTCTGGTCTGTACTATTTCCAAACAAGCAAATACAAAACAAGAAGAAGATGAGCGATTGAGCACAAAACTGAATAACGGCATAGCATGTCGGTAACGCGAATTCATAGTTTTACTCTCTACCAAAATCGCTCAACGCGTCTAAAGAAGTTTTCAATTCAAAAACACTAATGTAAGATTTCACACTAGTGTGTATGAGATTTCACATTAGTGTATAAGAGATTTCTCACTATATATATTTGGGTTATTTAAATTTTTTGGTCTCCAACAAACGTTTCCATTCTATGCTTCACTAATATGAAAGAGTTGTCACACTAATGTAATGACGATAATGTAAAGCGAGCAAATATTTACTAGTTGAACGTAAAATAAGCGTGGATGATATGATGAAACAAAGAGAGAGGCAAAATTTCGTCTAAACAATATTCATAGCAGAAATGGCTAACGAAAATTCACTCCCTCTCACAAAGATGTTTGTTGTCTCTATCGCTCTCATGCATAATGTTGTTGTTCTCACTTGTTTGACCAGTCCATTCTTATGTTGTTGTTGTTTATGACTGAACTATTTCCAAACAAGCAAGTACACAACGAATGAGCAAAAAACGGAATAACGGGATAGCATGTCGGTAACGCAAATTCAT
>JAWNKV010000753.1:0-57248 GCA_035041805.1 Amiota mariae
TCAAATCTCCTGGTCCTGACGGTATAATACCAGCAAACTTTCGGGAGGTTTCCAACATCGTCACACCGTGGCTTCTGCAAATTTATAATGCATGCCTCCAATACTCCTACATTCCCAGCATGTGGCGTGTAGCCCGTGTAGTCTTTATTCCCAAAGCAGGGAAAGTGTCACACACCAAACCCAAGGATTATAGACCCATTAGTCTTTCCTCCTTCCTTCTCAAAACCTTTGAAAGAATTATCGATGTCCATATTAGGACCACCATCAATCAGAACTTTCTATCAATTTCACAACATGCCTACACTAAGGGCAAGTCTGTGGAAACTGCGCTACACTCTCTTATTGAGGTAGTGGAAAAATCACTATCCCATAAGAAATTTACGTTGTCCGTGTTCCTCGATATCAAAGGCGCATTTAACAACGTAAGTCTCAACTCTGTCCGGCCTAAACCTGGACTCAAATATCATCACTCTTATTGAACGATTGTTAAAATCTCATTCCATTACTGCTTCTCTTGGCAATGTCAACGTTACGAGAGCCGTACACAGAGGTACGCCGCAAGGTGGCGTACTATCTCCTCTCATCTGAAACTTGGCAGTTAACTCCCTGCTAAGAAAATTGGATCAAACCAGATGCCGAGTTGTAGCTTATTCCGACGACATTACTATTGCAGTATCTGGCAAGTTTCCTTCCACCCTATCAGAGAGATTAACATATGCTCGTAGCATTGTTTCAGAATGGTGTCGGGACTTTGGTCTCTCAGTTAACCCTTCGAAAACTGAGACCATACTTTTCACAAGGAAGTACAAAATTCCCGACTTCCCCCCTTAACCTCGAAGGTCTCCGCCAAAATAATAGCCTAAGTGCGAAGTATCTAGGTCTTATTCTTGACTCCAAGCTCAGCTACAAAGCAAATATCCTGGAAAGGTCACGGAAGGCCTCGTGTGCTCTCTACTGCTGTAAGAGAGCCCTGGGCGCGAGCTGGGGAGTCGCTACCTGGCTCTATACAGCAGTGGTGGAGCCCAACCTTCTATACGGAGCCATTTTCTGGTGGCCTGCCTGTCTCAAGGCAGTCAATCAAAAACCTCTTTACAAAGTCAGGAGAACGGCAGCCATTATGATAACAGGGGCCCTTCGGACCACTTCCACCAAAGTGCTGTTTGCAATCCTCAACTGGATGCCAATTAGTCTTCTGGCTGAACAGAACAAATGTTCTGCTATTAGACTTAATACCATAACTCCCTGGACTAGCCACATACAGAGCCATGCAAGCATTCTGGGACGCGGTCCATCTGCCCCTGGGGTAGTCGACTATGTATGCCCCACACCTTACTTCAACCGGAAATTCTCCACCCACATTCCCAGTAGAGAGGATTGGCTGGAAGGTAAAGCTCTAAAACATAATTCCATCGACATCTACACAGATGGCTCCAAACTGGAGAAGAAAGTCGGCTGCGGCATCTTCGGGTGTATATACTACATCCAAGCTGGTTGCGGAATGCCATTCCTCCCTAGACACTCTAGCCTGCCGTGCACCCATACAACTATGTCCGGACATAGGGACATTGTGGGCAACTGTGAAGCTGACGAACTAGCAAAAGAAGGGACGTCCGCTAGCTACAGTGAAACACATTATTAGGAATTTCTACCAAGTTAAAGCTAATGCTCTCTGGGTAGAAGAAGATACTTGCAGTAAAGCTATGCAAACCCGGTCTTACATGAACAGGAAGCGAACCGGCCAGCTGCTCAATCTCGGTAGAACCTCAATTAGCAAGACCATAAACGTACTAACCAGTCATTACATCATAGGGAAACATGCTGGAAGACTTGGTCTTCCGCATAACGACTTTTGCCGTAGCTGCGGCTCAGAAGAATAAAATGAGACGGTGCTTCATCTGATGTGCCAGTGTCCATCCCTCGCCAGAAGAAGACGGAACCATTTAGGCTCTATGTTTCTCTCCAGCTTAACCGAACTATCACTCCTACCAATTAAGGACATAGCTAGGTTCATTTCAGAATCCAAGTGGTTCTCCGCACCGGACTAAGGGGTCTCATGTCAACACTTTGCTGGTATCACAATGAACCATAATGTTTTTGTGCCTAAGTGAACCTCTCGTCGGAGGGCTGCCACGTTAACCTAACCTAACCTATGACTTTATACGCATTTTTAAAATAAAATAAAAACATCACAGCTTTATTACCAACAAATGCAGTTAATTTTAATATACCAATTAATTGATTCAAAGACGAATTGGCATATTATGTTAAAAAAATGTTAAAATTTATATGCAAGCAGGTTGGAATATTCAGCATTAGTTGGTTTTGCATTCTTTAAATGTGGTTTAGCGAGGAAAACAATACACTACAGTTCTTGGTTTTTTTTCCTTTAATAACTTTAGATAAGCGAGAATTTAACCAAATCGCCTATAAAAAAATATTAATATTTGCCAAATAAATAACAACAACAATTTTGAGAGCAAATACAATTTCGTGAGCGTACTCAGATACTAATAAATGAGAGGAAAAAATGCAACAATAACAACAACCAAAGAAATTTCAAGAAGCAGCGCAGCATTAACTACGAAAAAACGTTAAAAACGTTTTGTGCTTGGTCTTGCAGTGGTTTTCCAAACACTTAATACTAAATAATAGTATATTAAACTATAAAAAATAAAAAAAATATACGTAAGTATGTAATTTGATACATTAGGATTCATTTGTTCTTTAAACAAAAAAATTAAGTATTAAAATCGGTTCAGTTTGCGCCAAATGAAAAATTGTTAAAAAAAATTGTATAAAACTATCTATATTTGCAAAACAGCGCCACCTACTGAGTCCAATTATAGATGCGAACCTTCTAGGTGATCCCATAAGTCTAACAAAGAAAAAATGATCAATATTGGTCCAGCCGTTCTCGAGTTGACCGCTGACATAAATTTTCGCGATTCATTTTTATATATTTTTATATATATATTATATATATAGATAAAAGAAAATATCTTTAGGTTTTCCAAGATTCAGGTTTTTGTTTCATTTCATTTTTAGGGTTCCGTACCCATAGGGAGCTAACGGGACCCTATTACTAAGCTTACACTGTCCATCCGTCCGTCCGTCTCCTGGTCTATCTCATTAACCGTAATAGGTAGAGATTTGAAATTTTCACAGAGTGTGTAGTTCACATGTGTGTAGAACGACAAATACTAAAAATACACATTTTTAGAAGCATTGTTCTTTAATTTAAACTTTTGTTTAAACAATTTTTTGTTTTTTGTAGTATACTTTTAAGCTGTAATTGTAGTATACTTTTAGGCTGTTAAATATCAACATAATTTAATATTTTAAGCAAAAAATCTTGTACGATGGTACGGAACATTCCGTGTGCGAGTCCGACTCACACTTGGCAGATTTCTTCTTTTTCATTTCATATTACAATATTATCCTTCAGTTTTTGATTTTTCACTACAATTTCTTAATTTTATTTTTACTTTCAATTCAGATTATTGAGTTTCACTAATATTCTTACAAGTATTTGGTTAAGTTTTTACTACATATACTTTTCTTCAACATTTGTTTTTTTTATACATTTAATATACATTTAAAGTAAAGTAACACATTTTCAATTGCTTGAAGTTTTCTTTTCTTGCTTCCGAAGATCTTGAATTTGATTGTTCAGAGTCTGCGTAGTCCAAATATAAATGATCAGTTGCTATGTCACTTTCCACATTCAAGGTCATATCATCTTTTAAGATTTTTGCATTATTTTGCAGAACAAAGCAACATGGAACTAAATTAATATTGACTCGAACTTTGTATTGTAAGCCGCCAAATCGATAATTTAATTGCCCAAAACACCCCTCGATGACGCATTTTTTCTTTGTAAATACTTTGTTGTATCTTAATTCCGCTTTTGTTCGTGGGTTTCGAAACGGCGTCATCAACTAAGTAGATAGAGTACAACCCTCATCTCCAAGCAGTACCACATCGCTCCCAGCATTATCAATTGTTCTATTTGGAATTTTTATAAGGACCTTGGGAAGTTAATCTATTCTTGTACCCTGCCCGACATAATTTGCGCCATTTCGTAAACCGTTCTTGAAGCACCGGTGACTTCACCAATACCACTTTGGAAACTCACAAATTTAAGCACTTGCTTGGTACTATGCATACGATGGTAAGCTATTGCTCTAGAACATGTGACATTGCTCAAACTCATATCGTGAGTGAAAGCGAGCGAGTGAAATGAATTTTCTGCTTACCAAATCGAGCTTTTCCTTAAAAAATCGAGTCAAAGCAATTGATCAGCTTTTATGCATGAGGCCCAATGACTCAATGCATTTCAAAAAATAAAAAAAAAAATCACAAGCCGTCGTCACTTTACAAAATTTTCACACTAGCGCACACGACTGCTGTCAAATATTTCATATACACCCAACTCTTTTTTTACACGGTGGATACGTTCCTTAGAAAATCGTGCAAAAAAAAAATGTAAATATATACATGCGACAAATGGTAAATTTGGGGATATGTTTCAAAACATTAAAAAATCGTGTAAAATGGAAAATCTATATATATTTTCCCCAAAAACCGTGCATAAAAAGTAAAAATGAAATCCATGTTATTTATAAAACAAGAAATAATTAATTTTTATTACAAAAAAAAAGACTTACTATGCAGTAAAAATAGATGTATCATATAAATATTAAAATTTAAATAAGAAATAAAAGACGATTTAGCAACTATTCATTGCTACTTGATAACAAGCGTGCACGTTTATTATGGGCTAGACCATAATTTTTATTTATGGGCTTCTTTGTTATTATCATTTGTTGTTATCATCAACTCTCATGACATCAATCAAATCATCCTCATCCAAAGGGCTTTCTTGCATTAATTCGTCAATGTCAGTTGTTTGAATGTTGTTAAAACCTTCGGCACCAATTGTCTGTGATATAGCTATAATTTCAGAGCAAACATCTGATTTTTGTGCATCAAAACTTTTGACGCATGCCGGTCAAAGTTTTTTCCAACAAGCATTTAAGGTGGATTGGCGCAACTGTTTGATGGCAAAGAAGCATGTGTAATACAATCCAGAATCGTAAACTTTTTCCATGCTTCCACAACCGTTAAATTTTGTTCTTCCACTGAATCTAAAATATATTTAAACCCTTGCTTTATATAGTACATTTTAAATGCTGCTTTAATACCTGATCGAGTGGCTGAATCAGCGAGGTGGTGTTAGGCGGCAAAAAAAGCAATTTAATATTTGGATCCAGCACTGGGTGGCTGGGGGCATTATCAACGAGCAAAAGTATTTTGAATTCCAAACCTTTTTGTTCCATATATTTCTGGACTTCAGAAACAAAACAGTTTTTGAAAAAGCACTAGCTTATTTTTCAGACTTTGCTATATAAGTTCTTGTAGGCATTTTCCTTGAGAATAATCTCGTTTCGCCGGCATTAAATATTTGATCTGGATTATAACCGCCCTGTTCAATTATTTTTGCTAGTTCATCCGGAAAGTTTTTTGCAGCATTTTCGTCTGCTGAAGCAACATCTCCTTTTATTTTTATATTATGAAATGCGTGCCTTTTGAGAAAACCTGTCAGCCATCCATCACTTGCATTAAATACCAGATTCTTCGTTTCCTGAAGGTTTGTTGATGGCTCCAATTCCTGAAGTCGGCTGTATATTCTAAGTGATTTCTCTTTTATAATTTTCCCAACGATAGGTAATTTTTTTTTTAGTAAATCTTCTATCCAGAAGACCATATGTTTTTCCGTTTTCTCAAAGATAGGATTTCGACTATAAGAAGATACTTTGGAACAGAAATTATTGATTGTCGAATGGAACCCTAATTTTTTCTGATTGTCCTTATAGTCGCTTCGTTTAATCCAAACGCTTTGCCAACAGACGTGGGACTTTCACCTCTCTTTAGACAAATCTAAGATTTGTATTTTAGTCTCTAGAGAAATTGTTTGTCTCTTTGGAGTATTTTCTTTAGACATATTTTTTATCGGGTTTTATAACAATGAGTTAATATTAAAATTGCTTATCAAACTTTTATATTACCAAATATTTAACACAATTTTACTTTTATTTGTAATAAAAAATAAGGAGAAGTACAAATATTGCTGCCTTCGAATTGAACATTGCAACACGATAATCAATTTGAAGAACAACGAGATAAAGAAAAAGCATATAAATCATTATTCGGGTATTCCCCTAATTGTATTTTGTTTTAGTTTACATACATACATTAACGAATTTACTTTAAAACACTGGAAAAAAAAACAGCAGTGTAAAAAAAATTATTCGTCTAATTTGTAAACCGTGTTACTTCAAAATCGCGTAAAAAGAGTCCATGTAGATTTGGGTGTAAATGAGCACATCCCTATATTTGTCTCTTTCATACGTACTCACCTTATGAAGACGTAAATGAGATAGCTTGCACCACGCATCAAAGAGAGAATTGAGAGAGTTCGCGTTCTCAGTAGGCAAAACTTTCGTAAACGATATCGTTTACGAGAGTTTCGCGAGTCTTTTGCGGACAAAACTATCGTGACCATATCCGAAAACGATACGAAAAAGTATCATATGTCGCTCAGTTTGTGGCAGTAAAAGTTTTCGTTTACTACACTCAAAAAAGATATCGTTTACGAGCCTTTTTACGTATCGTTAGTGATATAACTTGGGACTCGTTAACTATATCGTTTATGAGATTTTTTCCCACGTCCGCAAACGATTGGAAAAAGTACTATATGCCGCATGTTTATGGCAGCAAAACATTCGTTTACGACACTCGCAAACGAGATCGTTTACGAGAGTTTTACGTATCATTAACGATATTTTTCCATTTTGATTCTTGACCACATAGATGCTCAATAAAAAATATTATTTAAAATTTATAACTGTATATTTATTCAATATAATGACATTTTTATAAATTTTTATAGATATAACAAAAATTAAATAAAAATCTACACTCATATAATAAAGAGGTAATGTTTGTTTAGATGAAACCGGTAATCTTCGAAAATACTTATCCGATTTTAAAAATTCTTTCACCAGTAGCATGCTACGTTACCAATGAGTGTCATCGCATACCTACTTTTTTGATTTTGATTTTTTTAAATATGGTCTTTTTAAGACGTTATAATAATAATAAAATAAAGCCAGCGGCAAGCGAACAAGTCATTCGTGCTGTGACCGCTGTCACAGAAACATCGTTTTATTTTCTTATGCTTCCTTTTTATATTTCGTTGTTAATTTAATTTTCTTATGATTGTTACATAAACAATTTTTTTTTTCTATAATACAGGGAGGGCCAGAACAACATCTGACGGGGAGTTATAAATATTAGTATAAATGTGCTTTTGCTTTAAATTGCATATGGTAGAGGGAGTTGAGAGGAAGTTGTGTGTGTGTGTCATGTGTGAGTGTGTTTTCTTGATTAAACTGTCGACTGCTGTAGTGATTCTCAAAATCTCTGCTATTTTTTTTTCATCTCATTTATTATTAACGAACAAGTATTGCCAAAGACCATTATCTACAAAGACTAGAGAATTCCCTCAAGAAATTGTGTTCGCTCTCAAAATTGTAACATAAACAATTTGAATTTTTTTTTGAGCGAGGGCGTAGCAACGTGCGGTGGGCCGGCTAGTGTATAAATATAAATAAAAAGGAAATGCAAAGAAAAACATTTCATAATTTCATTTTAAGAAAAGGAACTTCGTGTACTAACAATTTTACTTAATAACTACCAAAATATAAATAATATATAATGTAAACCTGTAATTTAAAGAAAATTAAATAAGTATTATTGTTATTATTGGAACGAAGTTCTTTTACGCGGCTTGCGGTAGGAGTAAAATTTTAGAAATCGTCACATAACGTAAAAGCGTTATGCTTATTGTATACGGGTGTGTGCGCATTATACTACCGAGCAATAGATAAAATCGTTGTTGTTTTCGCTCACTTTACCTAGTCCTACTGCAAAAACAACAACATCAACAACAATTTTGAGAGCAAACTGTCATAATAATAAATGAGAGGAAAAAAAAACAAAAAAATCAACAACACCCTCTTTCCATTTTGTTCCGCTCGCAGTTAACATCATATACAGAAAGAAGAGCACAATACTTTTCTGCGTATGCAGTTATCAATAAATGAGAGGATAAATACAACAATAACAAAAACACAAATTCAAGAAGCAGCAAAGCATAACCAACGAAAAGACGTACGTGATACAATATGATGAAAACATTTAAAAACCAATGCACATATATATTAAGAATATCATGAGAGACAGAAAATGAGGAAACAAATATTACAGCAGAAAAGCAACTTCGTTCCACCCGGGTGTCACGCGACACGTCTGTGACTTTTATTTATATTATTGTAATACGAGGGGGGACCCAAAAAAAAAATGGAATTTCGTCATAACTTCTTTATTTCTTAATATTTCAACACCAAATTTTGATCACCTTCAAAGTATTCGCCATTGACCACAACGCACTTCTCCAAACGATTCTTCCATTGTTCAAAACAGTTTTTAAATTCACTCATCGGGATGTCCTTTAAGCCTTCCAGCGATTTTTGTTTCACCTCCTCCACAGTGGCAAAACGCTTTCCTTTCATATTCCTTTTGAGTCTGAGGAACAAAAAGAAGTCACAGGGGGCTAGATCCGGTGAGTATGGGGGGTGGACAATCAGTGTCGTGGCGTTTTTGGTCAAAAATTGCTTCACGGAAAGGGCGGTGTGGGCCGGCGCGTTGTCATGATGGAAGAACCAGTCGCTGCAACACTTCTCATGTGTAAGTCTTCGGATAAAATTCTCTGAATTGAACTCCATGATATTCCCGACATCTCACAGAGTTGATCAATGGTTCGACGACGGTCTTCACTAACAAGGGCATTGATTTTGTCGACTTTTTCATCAGTTCTTGACGTTGAGGGGCGTCCTGAACGAAGTTGGTCTACAATAGACATTTCTCCATTTTTAAAAAGTGAAAACCAATCGTAATGTCTGGTTTTAATTAGAGCAGCATCCCCATAAGCAGTCTTAAGCATTATAATAGTTTCCGCGGCCGATTTCCCCACAAAATTTAACAGCCGCGCGTTGTTCTCGACAATCTGCCATTACGTTTTCGCCGAAATGTAAAAAGTTGTTTTACTAAAAAAAATCTCACAGGCGAACCGATGCACTCACAGCGACACAACTTTGCACACTGACGCAGATGGCGTGATGCTAACGGACATGTGGTCAAACAATAGGTTCCCCCACTCTCCCTCCCCAACACAACGTAATTCCCGGTTTTTTTTGGGTCCCCCCTCGTATTACGCTGAGCTGAAGACCTTTGTCGCTATTGCTCATATTAATAACTAAGTTATAATATATATAATTATAATCTTAGTTCTATATACATTAGGGTGATTTAACAAAAAAAAATCTTTTTTTTCGCAAACAGTAAAATCCGTTTTGGTGTAAAAATAAGCTAGTTAAAATTTGAGCTCTTAATATTTATATTAAGATAGCCCGCATCGCACTTTTCTATTTTCCATATGAATAACATGGGAACATTTTTTTTTGCACTTTCTGATTTTTATTGCTAGTTAATAGTGTTTTTCTGTTGAAAATTGAACGCTCTACAAAAAAGGTCTCCGATAATTTTTTGCTAGGTTTGCTGGTTCAAAAGTTATATAAGGGCAAAGTTGAATTCACCACAAATTTGAAATATTATAACAAAATTAATGGTTTCATGTGAAGATTGCCGTAACCGTACGGATATTTCCGTCCAAAATATGAAAGAAAATCATTGAAAAATCCACTGGTTGAAAATTTGGTCTTATTGTACGAGTATTAAAATCTGAATAAATACAGTATTAAAGTTTACATCGTGCATTCGCTTGTAGAAATGGAAATACCTTCTTAGGCTAGTGTGTTAAGAGCCGGTTCGTGATACAAATAAGCAGAGAATGTTAATTCAACGCCAATCCCGGTTGACAGCTAATAATTGATCATCATCCTAATGTTGATAGTCCTTTCATAAAGATAATATTTTATTTATTAACATCGCGAAGTCCCTGCTCTGTGACAAAATAAAAATAAACAGTTTAGCAATTTTATCGTTAAAATCATATAAATTTTTTTTCCGAAACATCAAATTCAAAGCATAAATTAAAACAACAGCAGCAGAGCGGACAGCGACAGAGAGGACAACCTCAGAGCAGTTAGACCGGTTCTACATTAACAGATTTTGCGACAGAGCTCTCTCATCAGATTTTTGTTTGTAGGCACGAGAGCGCGCGGGTTGATAGGGAAGCCGACGGTAGCCGTGCCTGATATACCACAGACAAAAATTTCACTGCCGCGTTTTTCGTTGGTTTCTACGCGTCTCATGAAACACACACCTACATACGAAAAGAAAAATTAACAGAAATGAGAAAAAATAATAAATCAAAATAATATGAAATACCAGTCTCTGACCCGATGGGGGAATTTTATTTGCAATAATAGCAAGCTATTTTAATAAATAGAAAGCAAAGAAGGAAATTTACTTACAAGGAAAAAATGTTAGCCAAGTGTGAGTCGGACTCGCATACGGAGGGTTCCGTACTATCGTACAAGATTTTTTGCTCAAAATATAATATTAAATTATGTTGATATTTAACAGCCTAAAAGTATACTAAAATTAACAGCTTAAAGGTTTACCACAAAAAAAAAAAGTTAAACAAAAGTTTAAATTAAAGAATAATGCTTCTAAAAATGTGTATTTTTAGTATTTATTCAACATTTTAGTGGTTTTAAGGCATATATTTGCATTTTACCCAAATCACTTTTCCATTGAAGTAAAATAGACGAAATAAGCAAAGCCAACCAATGCTGAATATGCCAACCTGCTTGCATATAAAATTTAAAATTTTTTCAACATAATATGCCAATTCGTCTTTAATTCATTTAATTGATATGTTAAAATTAACTACATTTGTTGGTAATAAAGCTGCGATGCTAATTTTATTTTAAAAATGCATAGAATGTGATAAATTCAATAAGAATTTTTAATAATCTCATTGGTGAAAGTTGGCATGTTTGCAATTTGTGACAGCGATCGTGAATGCTTAAATGAAAAGAAGAAGAATGGAATTTTAAAAAGTGAGAAAATAAGAACAACACAATTATAAAAACTAAAGAATTTTTGGCGCCGCTGGGCAGCCAACAAAGACATCCGAAGAATGGCGCAAAGTAAGTACACATGTCAATATATTTACATGTCTACATACATATACATACATACCCATATCAACATTCACAGTTATGGAAAGACTGTAAAACAAACATCCGCAAGAAAATATCAGCGAATAAAGTGGATACAAGGGCCACTGGTGGAGGGCCATCACTGCGACGGAGGACCGCATTGCTTAATCACCAATCTACATGCAGCGGTTGATGGTGTGCATGCGGTTTGTCGTTTTCCTATGAAAACAAGGAAAATGACAATGAAGTGTGCAATGGAGACATCGGTAAGTTTAACGCAAAAAAAAATATTGAATCATCACTGTTGGATCCTTTCTAAGTAATGACAAAGCTCACAGCTACGAATCTGCGCACTTTTCCTAATAGGGATGCGTAGTGGGCGTTTAGCAACACTAAATTAAGTAGAGTAAGCTAAAGTAGCATCACTAATTGGTAATTAGCTTTTGTTCTTATTCTTTAATATTTTTCTTGTTCTTATTGTTATATGCTTTTTGCATTAAGAAAAATTGGATTGTGTGATACACATGTGTTTAATGGAAATAAATTAAGTGAAATTCTATTAAACACAATTGTATGAAAATTTCAATTCGTCGAAGCGGTGATAGTGTAGAAATTTGACTATCAAGTTCTAAGGACGAAACATTGGTGTCCGAGCAGGGACTTTGGAGAAGGTCCAATTTAAGAGACAACAGGAACAGGCGTTTTGGTGGAGAATTCGTGCGGCACATCTGCAGCTTCTGGAAATAACTGTGAGTAGAATTTTGGTGAAATTACTATTATATTTGTGCAGTGCAGTGTAGTGTGACCGTGCATATATGCAAAATAGTGTGATCAAAGTTGTGTGATTGTTAGTTTTGCACTGAGTTCGGTACCTTTGCCAGGTAATTGATATTGAGGCTATGTTGAAAACACGTATATTAAAGAAAAGAAAAAGATGGCTCCGAAAAATCCTAATAGAAGAAGAAGAGCTTGCCACCTCTCGGGAGGGATTAATGAGTTCGTTAACTCGAAATAAAACATATGTGTTGAAGAATTGTGCTTCAATGACTGCATCTGAGTTAGAGACAAGGTTAAGTTTCATTAAGCCAAGTTTTAGTCAGTTGTGTGCATTTCAAACTCAGATTGAGCAAATTAGTGAGGATGCTAGTGAGTTTGAATCCAGGCAGGTTTTTGAGGATTTGTATTGTAAGGCAAAGGTCAAAGTGCTAAATAGTCTGTCAAATATAAGAAGAAACTCACCGAATGCTGAGTCATCTATGATAGTACCATCCTTAGTAGTTCCGTTCTTCCACATGCATTAAGGTTACCAAAGATAAAGTTTCCAGCTTAATATGTTTGTGACATTAGTTTATTCGGATCGTGAAGTCGATGAACTGATAAAGTTCATTTCATTTGAAATCTTGTTTAGGTACGAAGGACTTGAGTACGATGGCGCTTCAATTGTTAAAGGATCGATTTGAAAACAAGGCAATCATTGTACAGGTTTATATCAGAGAGTTGTTTGATCTAAAGAGATTAAGGCAATATTATAGTTTGAGATGCTTGGTTGATACTGTAAATTCTCATTTGGTAGCTTTGAAGTTATTAGGCAAGGAATTGGAGATTTTAGAAGCTATTGTGTTTCATTTAATTCGAAGTAAATTGGATGATGAAACGCTTGAGAAATAGTAAAATGATTAGGATTGCACAAAATTACTATCGTGGGTATTGTTGTCGAAGTTTTTGAGCACTAGAGGATTGACCAACCCGGAATTGAGGCAAACGACAGGATCTCGTCAAGGTGCCACGGGAGATGCGAAGAAGGCTTGTTTGACGGCCATGGCGGACAGGAGTGCTATCAGTGTTCAGGTGAGGTTTTTAAAGAATGTAGATGTGTGTTAGTTTCCGGTAGTCAGGTGAATTTCATAACCAGTCGGATGGTCGGAAAGTTAGGATTAGCAGTGCGAGAGCTAAATCTTCGGCTCAGTGGCATAGGTAAAGGCTACCTTCAAATCTCAAGTGGCTAATTTTTCGATGGCAAATAACTTCTGTATGTTGCCAGAAATAACGCACTATCATCCAAAGTTAATCTGAGATTACCAACGAATGTAAAGCTAGCCGATCGTACGTTTAATTCAGGGGATCCGATTGGCATGCTATTTGGTGTTTCATTGTTCTTCAAGCTGATCGTGGCAGGCAAATTCAATTAGGCAGAAATCAACCGAGATTACAGAAATCCATCTTGGGGTGGATTGTAGTTGGCGAATCGGTGCCTTCAGGGGGAATTTCGCTTTTGGCCAAGGAAGTTGAAGATAAATTTACAGAAACAAATGTACTGCATGACCTGGTTCAGAGATTTTGCCGAAATGAGGAGGTCTCCTCATTAGTGAGAAGCTATACAGCTGAAGAAGAAGGATGCGAGAAAGGTATGGTAGCAACTGTGCAGCAAGAGGAATCAGGTAGCTTCGTTGTATGTCTTCCTTTTAGAAACCCAAGGTCAGAGTTAGGTGAATCCTACCAGATTGCACTGAAAAGGTTTCTCAATCTCTTAAAAAGATTGGAGCGTAATTCCATAGTAAAGGAGTAGTTCGTGGAGTTCATTTAGGAATATGAACGATTAAGGCATTTAGAAATAGTACCTCAAGTAGCGCAACCGAACCTCAAATATTTGTTAGCTCATCACCCAGTGATTCGGTCAGAGAGTCTCACTACGAAGTTGCGAGTAGTGTTCGATGCTTCATGTTAGCCAGACAATGGGATATCACTGAATGATACGATGTTGAAAGAACCAACGCTGCAACCGGAGCTGTTTGAGATCTTGTCAATTTAAATTTTATAATTATGTGGTAACGGCAGATAGAGCAAAAATGTATTGATAGATTCTGGTAAGCAGGCAAGATTGTGGTTATCAAGGTATTCTCTGGCGAAGTAGTCCTAACGAGCCTATTCAGATGATGTGGTTAAAAACGGTAACGTATGGAACAAGTTCGGCTCTTTATGTAGCAGTGCGACGCTTATAAACTAGGCGAAATGTACGGAGAAGATTATCCATAGGCTAGCAAAGTATGGAAGAAGAATTTTTTTATGGGTGGTATGTCAAGTGCAGTGGACTCGATGGTACAGTTGACTAAGCTAAGGCAGAAAGTAGCTGAATTGTTGAAATTAGGTAAATTCAATCTACATAAGTGGCGCACCAGGTTTTTCTGCAATGTGGAAGGATAATGCTGGGATTGAACCGCTAGCTGTAAAGTCAGAAGAAGTGTCAAATTTTCATACACAGATACATTTTCGCCTATTATTATTAAGCGTTGTGTGTTGTCAGAACTGGCTCAGCTTTTTGATCTAGAGAAGATCTTCATCCAAGAGTTGTGGTTACTTAAGAACGATTGGGATGAAGAGCCTCCAACTACTTACAAGAGTCAATGGCAAAAGTAGATAGAAGAGTTAAAATTAGTTGGTCTATGTTCGGTACCTTGACCGGTTAGTCCAGTCGACTCTCGGGCAGATGTGGTGGAATTGTATGGATTCTCGGATGCATCGTGTCGGACTTATGGTGGAGCCATTTAAGCACGTACAGAAAATAAATTGGGAAGAGTCCGTATACGGTTGGTAGCTGCGAAATCCAAGGTAGCGTCGGTGAGCAAAAACAGTTTTTTGCCTCTACTGCCTTTTCCAGTGACAACTGCCGTTTCCTCTCCATTTCGAACAGAATAACCAGTGCAAGTGGCATTTTTACATTAATTATAGGTTTATTTTTGTTTTTGGTTCGCCAAGGAGTTGCAGATCATCAAAAATCCTAATAGACCGACCTATTATGATGAACGATTTACCGGACAAACAGTCCTATATGGTGCCTACGTACTAAAACCACACTCGGACTACACTGGCTCTTATTTTCAACACTGGCGGAACTAGCAATTGAGGTACGGAGAGCAGATTAGACCACACTTCTATTTAACTCCTTATCTCTGTGGACGTGTTGCATTATTAAGACTGTAATGCTGTATATGATATTCCATGCATATTTATCTCTCAACATGTACCTGACAACGCCATTTGGAGTAAGGACTTCACCTATCCCTGACGTTATTAACTCTCTCTGGTGTATGAACCACGTGCATTCCATGAGAACGTGACTTGACTTGGATCATATGCATGCCTGAATTTGTGCATGTACTCACGAAAGCAGACATGCCCTGATAACAACTGCGTAAGATGATAGTTGAGCATACCATTCCTGTGCGACACCCAATCGCTGATGTTCGGTATTAGCTCAAACTTCCAGCGCCCCTTTATCGAGCTTTTCCATCGTTGCCGCCACTAGTTCATTTGTGAGACTATCTGGACATTTAAGGAACCCTCATCAAGAGCATTGCAAAGTTGCCTGGGTCCTGAATTCTTTCTCGTTTCTGAACTTTAGGTGGTCCCTAAGGTTGAGCCGGCCGTTCAGGAAGACCCCGAGATATTTGATACAGATATAGGGGAATCAGAGAGAATTCCAGTTATTGTTAAGACGCTAAGGGAGTTTTCTAGTAAACCTGGCAAAATTCAGTTTTTGGAGGAAGGAATTTAACTTTATATGAACGGTTAAACGATACTCCAAGGTATTTTGCTATACTGCACTCAATACGACTTAAAATTGTGGGGGATGCAGATACGGCGTTAGAATCGTACAGGACACCTTTGGATTGGGTAAAGATCAAAAAGTGTCTAATGTTGCACGACTCGGACACACGGGACATATGTACACTTGAGTATCAGCTCACCACTTTTACTCAGCGTAATAGTAGTGTGACTGAATTTTATCAAAAGGTGTATCAACATCTCTCGCTCTTACTTGCAGTTACCGCAACAACAACTAACATCCAAATCTATGATCGCAATTACTTAAACACTTCGTCATTGGTCCATTCTGTGACAGCTACGCCTGCAAAGAAACTCACACGCAACTACAAAATTCAAGTTCAAACAATGCAAACAGTAAACATGAACCTGAACAGTTAATCTTAAACAAAAAAAACCGTAAAACTCAATGACCCGCCATGCCGACTGAACAAACACTTAACAATAACAAAAAGAAACAGAACGTCATCTACCAAAACCTTAAATACAAACAAGCCCAAATAAAATAAACAGCCCACACCCAACTACTGGCTTGGCAAGCCATCTTCAAACTATTTTCATATTTTAGACATCGATGAGGACACTGAACATATTTTAGAAGAACAGAAGAAAGCTCCGGACAATGGCCCTAAACTGACTCCAAAAGCTAACAAGCCATTACCTATTTATGTGCAGGGGGTAGAAGAAATCAGCATATTTACCAAAGCACTTAGTAGAGTAGTAGAGCAAAACTATGTACTCAAAACACTACCCAATAATGAAGTTCGTATCCAACCCGCAGAACCCCTACTCTACACGAAAATCATAGAAATGCGTAAATCCAAAGATACTAAATACAATACTACACGACACCAAAGACGAACGTGGTTTTAAAGTTATGCTGAGACACCTTCATCAATCAACGGACACCGACGAAATAAAATGCGAACTAAAAATATTAGGCCACGAAGTTATTTATGTATACAATATACAACAAAGAACAGCCAATAAACCGCTACCTCGATTTTCAATTGAACTTAAAAGCAGCTCAACCAACAAAAATATTTATAAAATAACTTCATTAATTTATACCAAAATCAAATTTGAGGCCCCCACAAGAAACTACTGCACCACGGATCCAGTGTGTTAAATGTGCTGTGAAGCTCATACTGCCAATTACAAGGTCTGTAAAATCTACAAAACGCTTAAAATTTAACGGTATTCTGCCCTTCGACCTACAACACTTATAGATAATACATAAGAGCAGCACATGTCTATTACCTCAACCAAAGTGGAGAATGGCATAAATTACAGGCGGTTCTTCCCAGCCCCACACAACCAACCGACCAGCCGAAAAATCAAAATTAAGCTTTAGTGACAATTCTACCCTAGACAAAAATTCTTCACAGCAAAACAACAATAACTGCATTCCAAATGACGATACCGCAGATCTTAGAAACATGATGAAGCAATTGATTCAACAGGTGACTAACGTGATGAAAATAATAACATTTCTGTTAACTAAGCTTGATAAACAAAATGGACCATAAATTAAGAATAATTGCTCCGAATGACAAAGGAATCAAAGATCTGAAATCCATGTTAAGGAATTTTAAAAATGAACAATTTAAAAATTACATTAAAACACTATCTCCAACGTCTAACACTAATTACTCATTGTGGAAAGCTGCAAAACACCATACTAATCGCAACTTCCACCAATGGCCCCTCTGAAAGACGGGTGCGATATGGGCTAGAACCAACTCTGACAAAGCTTCACTTCTTGCATACTATTATAAAAATGCTTTTACTACCAACCAATCTAATACTAGTAACACTAATTTGTATAATAGCACACCATCACCGCAATACTGTATAAACAAAATTTCAGCCAACGAAATCAAGCACTGTATTGAGAATCGCACTAGCCAGAAAAAAGCACCAGGATGTGACCAAATAATTGGAAAGCTACTCAAAGAGCTCCCTGCGAGACCTGTTTAATGCGATACTAAGACTAAGTCACTACCCGTCTTTATAGAAAGTTGCTTAAATAAAAGCCATACACAAATTGAGTAAAGATCCGATCAAGGCGTCACTGTACAGACCAATTAGCCTATTTGCCTTTACTTTCAAAAGTGCTTGAACGTCTTCTACTTGACATAATACAACCAATATTGGACGTGAACTGAATCAATTCCTTTTTGGACAAAGTTACTCCAAAATTCATCAAGTCCACAGAGTTACTCACAAAATCTTAAGGGATCTTAATAAAAAAAGGTTCTGTGTAGGTGTTTTCCTGGACGTAGAAAAAGCGATCGACAAAGTCTGGCACGAGGCCTACTTAGAAAGATAGGACCGTATTACCAAGTAATCTGTGTGAAATCATCAAAAGTTTTAATGTATTCACACAAAAATTTATCTGTAGCAACAACTAAGCTGCATGAAATTTTTGACGAAACATGCTCTTGGTTTGGGAAAAGGAAAATCAAAGTTAATGAACTGAAAGCGACCATGTGATATACATGACACGGACAACTTATCAACTACGTCATCTAAAAATAAAAGGTACTGATATTCCACTAAGCAATGTGGCAAAGTACCTGGGCATGAATATTGACAGTAAAGTAACTTGGAAATATCATATTCAGAAAATGAAAGACCAATTTGCATGAAAATTTAAGCAGTTGTACTCACTTCTTAACACCAGATCTAAACTGACAACAAATGAGAAACTTGCGCTATACAATAGTGTAATTAAACCTAAATGGACGTACGGCATTCAATTATGTGGTACAGCCAAGAAAACGAACATAAATATGATACAGAGATAACAATCTAAAATGCTTCGGACTATTGTTAATGCGGACTGGTATATAACAAACTACGATATTCATAAAGACCTCGGTCTAAAAATTGTTCAGAAAGAAATTATTAATGCTAGCAGGAGATATCACAAAACTCTAGAGCGACATACCAACGTAGAAATTACTGATTTTCCATCTCACGAACTGTCTAGAAGTAGACGCTTCAAACGAAGCAGTCCAGTCGATCTAACCTAACTCAGGATACGGTGGCGCTGAGAGGAACGTTGCGGTTGTTTGGCTGCCGCAAGTACTAGGGAAATACGAGTTCAGAAAGTCGGTTCATGATTTAAGGTCTTTCTTTTTTGGCACCTCAGCGTATTACAGATGATTTATTAAGAATTATGCACAAATATTGTATGGGTCAACGGAAGTCAAGAAGTTTACGGACCATCAGCCTTTGAATTTTGCTTTAGGAAACAAAAATACTAACGCGATAAGGAAGAGGTGGAAAGCTCTAATGGAGGAATTCAATCACGAGCTTATTTTCAAGCCTGGCAGTTCGAATGTCGTTGCAGATTTCTTGGCAAGTCCTCCAATTGCAAATATTATCTCATTGACGGCTATTGCTCGAAGTAGTGACAGTTCTTTTGGTAATATTTTTCCTTTGATTGAGATTCTAATTAATTCGTTTAAAAATCAATTATTTATTGAATTAGGAGAATTGTCATCAGTTTGAAAGTATTTTCCCTGAGTACATTAAACACATAATAGTCGAACCTGAATTCACGGAGGGTAAATTGTTATCTATCTTAAGGAAATATCTTAATCCATTGGTAATAAATTGCATCAAAACCATAGAGGACATAATTCAAAAGATTCAAATTGTTTACTCACCTCATTTCCGTGATTATAAACTAAGGTTTTCTAGAATTCTTGTATCAGTTGTTATGAGTAGTGAGGAGCAAGGAAGAATTATCATTGAAACTCATAACAGAGCTCACAGAATTGTGAGAGAGAATAGAATGCAAATTTTAGAGAAGTGTTACTTTCCTTCAATTGCAAAGAAAATTAAAGAAATAGTTAGGAATTGCAGAATATGTTAAGAAAACATGTATGAGAGGTATCCTTACTAGCAGCATATCAATGTCGAATTGTTCAAAAAGATATTTTCTCTACCAATGGGCATAAGGTACTTAGCGCGATTGATAAATTTACGAAGTTTGTGGTAGTCAAAGAAAGAAATGAGGATGTAAGGAACCCGGAAACAGATATTTTTCTGTATTTTGGTGTGCCAGAAGTGGTTGTATTCGATAATGAGAAGGCTTTTAATTCATAATCAATTAAGTACCTATTAGAGAATGATTTGGGGATTGAAGTTTTTACAACTCCACCTTATAAGAGTGAGGTAAACGGGCAGGTAGAAAGGTTTCACTCGACTCGACACTTGGCCGGGAACCCATAAAAGAGTGACATTCCTTCTACGACTTAGCTCGCTTATCACCATGATACATTCCTTTACGAGCTTAGACTTCACAACGGTGGATTACGCTATTTTCCGCCAGCCGACATGCCTCTCTAATAGCCAGGACCTCTGCCTGAAAGACCGAGGCCTCGTTAGGTAAGCGAAAGGAGTGGTCTAAGTTTAATTGTGATTAATAAACCCCTGCACCTACATCACATTCCATCATTGAATCATCCTATTTTTCTTTCCACTCCATCCTGGTAGGAAGTTTAACCTTAAAGTTGCTCTCAAAGCTGTTATGTGCCACTATATAGTTGTTGTTTTCTTGAACATAGGATTTTTAACAATTCCTAGTATCAAACTATGTCTATAGGGTCGTTCTGAACAGCAACCGGTCTCTTTCAGCCTTACTGCTCTGTTGCAGACAATGTTTTTAATGTGGATATCAATTGGAAGAAGATATATCAGTACGTTCAGCGCTGCCGTGGGACACGTGATTCCTACAAAGGTCGTCCTCTGCACACTGCTTAGTTTGTGCACTATATAGCCCATTCCTAGAGCTGGCCACCAAACCATATGTAAGTATCGGACGTTCAATTGTTGTATACATCCATGCTGTTATGTTAGGCCGTAGACCCCATCTCTTGCCAAACAATCTTTTGAAAGAGTAAAAGGCCACACACACAAAACGCACTTGGATAGTAATAGATTCCAACTAGTTGCAGAAAAGGGTGTACCTGTTAAAAATGCTGACGACGATTAAACAAAACATAAATCTAAAAAACCACCCCCAATATATATTCGAGAAAAAAGCTCGAATAAGCTTGTGGATGGTATAAGGAAAATAATTGGCACCAATAACTTCCATATTGTCCCCATTATCAAGGGGAAAATTAAGGAATCTAAAGCCCAAATTTACACCGAAAAAAATTATCGTTCCGTAACCAAGTATCTTAATGAAACTAAGATAAACTGTTATACCTATCAGCTCAAAAGCGGCAAAGGGCTGGTAGTTGTAATTAAAGGCATCGAACCCTCTGTTGATTGTAAAGATATCAAGAGTGCTCTGGAAGAAAAAGGGTTGGAGGGCAAAGTAGTGATCAATATCATTAATAAGAATAGAATACCACAACCAACGTAAAAAATTAAATTGGCCCTAAATTCGCATCATTTAAATTGAAAATGAAGTGCATCCTATTTATAGTCTTAAATATTTGCTTCATCGTAGGGTAATAGTGGAGGAGCCACTCAAGCGTGCAAGTCCTGTGCAATGTACAAGCTGCCAGGAATTTGGTCACACAAAATCATATTGCACCCTTCGTCCAGTATGCGTAGCAAGCAGAGACTTGCATGAAACCGCAAATTGTCAGTTAAGTCGTGATAATCCGGAACATAAAAAATTTAGTAATTGTGGGGGCACTCATACTGACAATTATAGAGGCTGTCCTGTATATAAGGAGCTCAAGAACCGACTGCAGTCACAAAAAAATCCAACCTGTGTTAGACCTGATCCCATCCGTACAGAAACAACGACAGATATATGTCCTCCATCTAACATATTTGTAACCTCAAATGTATGTAAATTAATGTGAAGCCTAAAGCACAAATGTCTCAACAAAATGAACCAATTACACAAAACAATTCAACTCCTATTAATACGTGTAATGAGCTAGTGATGCAACCACAAAATTCTAGTGAAACCATGATGGTGAATTTGATACAGACCCTGAATCAATCAATTTTAATGTTGCAAAACTCTTTTCAAGAGATGATGAAAATCCAAATGATAATTTTGTTTAAGATAAATTCCCTATAATGACTCATATATTAATAACTCACTGGAACACAAACGGTGTTTCGTAGCACAAACTAGAGATCATTAAGTATATACAGGACAGTAATGTAGATGTAATACTGGTCTCCGAGACTCACTTGACTAGCAATAACGACTTCTTCATACCAGGCAATCTAGTTAATACGACAAATCATCCGAATGGAAAAGCCCATGGTACATGCAATCGTATAAAACACCAGTCTCTGGAGCCTTACTCATCCAATTATCTACAAGCAACGTCGATTCGGATGCAAATGTGTCATGATAATATGACGTTATCTGCTGTATATTGTCCTCCACGTTTCTCAATATCTGAAGATACGTTTATCAATTTCTTACATAGCATCGATTTTTGGCGGCCGGTCACTACAATGCTAAACACACCTATTGGGGTTCTCGTTTAGTAAATCCAAAACTCAACAACTCTCTTGTAAATTGGAAAAAAGGTAGATTTCGTTTCTCCGGGTAGGTCTACATACTGGCCGGCGGATCCAAGAAAAAATTCCTGATATTATTGATCACAAGAAATATACCTAGAAACCTCATATCAGTCATTATGTACTTTCATCCGATCACTTACCCGTTGATTTTCTTTTACTCGATTATCCAATAGCTGAGGATCGTACGTATAAACTTATATCAAACAATATCAAAAGTATATAAGTTCTCACATTAGAATTGCACCTGCGATCAACTCTGAAATTGATATCGACAGGTCAGTGAATGAGTTAAATTCGATATTGGTAGCTGCAGCTGAGGTATCAACGCCTGCGATTGTTGCGCATAAGTTCAGCAGAAAATCATTCTCGAATAGGGAAATCGAAGAACTAGTGGCTATTAAACGACGATTGAGAAAAGAATGGCAACAGCACAGATCTCCTGCCGCTAAACAAAAGCTGAAAACTGCAAAAAAAAAAAACTATGGAAAACACTCGAAAGTGATAAGCTCGAGGCACAAAGGCGCTGTATTGATAATCTATCACCTACGAACACTAGATTATCACTCTGGAAAGCCCAAAATTCACTTAAAATTCCAGTAGAACTGGATTCACCTATTAGAGACCGATGTGGTAGTTGGGCACGTTCAGATGAGGAGAAAGCTAATATATTTGCCAACCATTTGGAGTGTCAATCAAATCCACCTACAAACGATTTTGTGCTTCTTCACCAGACATTCTTAACGTATGCAAATATGTCTCAATTATAAAGACTCATCTGGACTTAGAGCAAAACATGGTACGATTGAGGAAGTCAATAGGGTTACTTCGGAAATAAGAACTGCCTTTGAAAATCGACAATATTGCTCAGCAGTATTTCTCGATGTAGTACAACCGTTTGATCGAGTATGGCACGAAGGTTTGATTCACAAAATTAAATGTCTTCTACCCCAAAATCTGCACAAAATCTTGGAATCCTACATAACAAATAGAATGTTTGTAGTAAGACAGAAAAATTTCATAACAAATGAAATTATGATTAAGGCAGACGTTCCCCAAGGCAGTTTCCTGGGACCAACTTTGTACGTTTTATTCACTGCTGACATTCCAACAAGTACTCAAATTATTACATCGACTTTTGCTGATGACACTGCCATTATCAGCCGCTCCCGTTGCCCTATTAAACCATTTTCAGTTCTGGATAATCATTTTGAAGTCTTCCAGGAGTGGTTATCTAACTGGAGAATTACTGTTAATGAAGGGAAATGTCACCACTTTATATTTACATTGAATCGTCGGACATGCTCTTCAGTAACGTTAAATGGTAACTTATCTTGGTGTTCATCTGGACAGACGTCTCACCTGGCGGAATCACATATCTAAGAAGAGGTATATGAAACTAAGGGCACAAAGTCTCCATTGGCTAATTAACTCTAAATGTGGTCTGAGACTGGAGTACAAGGTGTTATTGTATAACGCTGTTATCAAACAATTCTGGACTTATGGTTCTGAATTGTGGGGTACCGCAAGCGCGAGTAACGTCGAAGTTATATAAAGAGCACAATCCGAGATACTTAGAACAATTATAGGAGCTCCATGGTGTATCAGGAATGAAGACATGCACAAAGACCTGGAAGTTTCAACAGTAAAAGATGAATGTTCAAAGCGTAAAGGTTTTTATATTGACAAACTAGCTCGACACGTTAATCACTTAGCCTGAGCTCTTATCTATACAAGGAGCTCATCTCGTCTGAATCGTAACGATAGACCAGCCCGTTTGCTTACTTAGAGGCTCGCAGTGCTAAGTGAACCCCTTTCTCTGTATTAGTTGATAAGAGTTGAATTATTATTGTTAGTCCTAAATTTATATGGCGGATACAATAAATTAACAAAAAACAAAAACAAAGTTTTGCGTCCATCATAACTCCTAAGTTTTTGGCCTTGTCTGAAAGATGAAACTGTTATTCGTTCAGAATAGGAAGGCAGGAGGTCGGTATTTCAGTCTTCGTTGTGGAAGGTATCAGTTTCGTCTTGCTCGGCTTAAAGTTTAGTCCACATCCTGTGGCCCACTTTAAAAGTTTCCCCAGAGTTCCTTGCATGATGTTGCTTATCACGCTAGGGAATAGCCCTGATATCAACAACATCGTCGGCATACGCAACTACCCTTGTCCCCGTCTTCTTTAATACGTTGAGGATGTTATCTATGACTA
This sequence comes from Amiota mariae, assembly GCA_035041805.1. NCBI lineage: Eukaryota > Metazoa > Arthropoda > Insecta > Diptera > Drosophilidae > Amiota > Amiota mariae. The sequence goes on from JAWNKV010000753.1 coordinate 24,581, forward strand.
AAAGTCACAACAGAGGAGAGATAACCCTGCCCTGTGCTGTCCCTTTACAGACATGTCTAGTTAGAGTCGAGTTACCTAGCTCTGACTGTACTATTCTGGTTTTTAGCATATTTACTATTCATGCTATAATGTCTACTTGTACGCTAATCCTAGCTAGAGAATTCTTTATAACACGCGTGTTTGTATTAAAACGGTTTTTCTGCCGTGCGGACTACCTCATGTAGAGCCGTTTCCGTGGATCTACCTTTGAGGTACGCATGGTGGCAAGTCGAGATGGGAAATTTGTCAATAGCAGATCGAAGAGGGTGCCCCAATACTCTTTCCATCATCTTCAAGAGGAACGACGATAGGCTGATTGTCCTGAAATCTTTTGCGGATTTATGACCAATTTTCCCTGCTTTTGGTATAAAGACTACCTTGACTCATCTCCAGTTGATTGGTTTATGGTTAAAAAGAATGCACGCTCTAAAAATCGTCCTTATCCAAGGGATTTCCTTGTCCTGAAGCTTCTGTAGCATTCTCGACAGAACTCCATCAATGCCAGGCGATTTATAGCGTGAAAAAGTATTGATGGAGTAGAAAATCTTCTGATCTGTAAATATCGAGCGAAGGTTTTGTGAAGATTGCCGTAATCGTAAGGATACTTCAGAACCAGTTGCCACATCTTTGCAGTCAGGGAACTTTTAAGTAGGAGGTCAAGTATTTCAGCAGATGGTTCCGTCCATGTTCCTGCTTCCTTTTTTCATGAAAGAGGATATAACCTAACTAAGTCTTGCTGAGATAGATGTACTAGACTGATCGACTCACAAAATTCTTTCCATCCGTAATTTTTGGCGTTTCTGATGGCTTTTTTGTAAGTCTTGAGGCACTCTTTGTATACTTTCTAGTTGTTATCCTTATAACACTGGTTGAAGGACCTTCTCGTCGTCTCTCTGAACTTAGAGAGCTCTTCGTTCCACGACTTTTTCTACTCCTTCTAATTTCGTTCCTGGAGTCAATATTTAGACATTTAATAGAGTTAATTTTCGATTTAGCTATGAAAACATCCCATTTTATCTTGCGTGGGTTTCTACATGGGACAATATCCTTTGTCTTCAAATTCAGATTGTAGAGTATACAACTATGATCCGTGAAAGATCTTTTACTGGAAACCCTCCAATTTTCAACCTGAACGTCTGAATATTCCGAAGGAAAAGTTATGTTTAGTACCTCTGCCCATCCCGGAAAGTCTACTGTAGTAGGGAATGTGAAAGTGGGTGTATTTCCTTTATTACAAACTTACAAATTTGAACTACTAATAAAATTAAAAAGCAATTCACTCCGTTCGTTATATTCGGTGCTTCCCCATAGCGTATGGCGTGCGTTGGCGTCGGAAAGCGTACATCACACCAAACCGCAATTTGTGACCAGTTTTCTCCAGTTCCTTAACGGAATTTTCGATAATGGAGAGGAGTAGAGATATGCTGCTCCTTTGCTGACTTCCATCTGTCAACGCAACAACGCGACTCAGTACAACATGTATGAGTCAAACGAAAATAAACAAAACGACAAAAGGAATGTGAAGATTATTGAGGGATGAACAACCAACGTGACAACATGTTAAAAGTGAATTATTAATAAAACGCAAAGATTTTATTTTTAATCTTGATTGATGTGGTTAGTGACACATCTTTGATGACAATCCAGTCAGTCATAGGCATGTTAAGGTTCTGCCGCTGCAGAAGCTGTAGTACCTTGCCGTGCCCCATGTTCATAACAGGCAACCAAATGCGATCTCTCGCATTGCTGATCGTAGCAATACATTTTCTCAGGAACTTCAGAGACGGTCGTTCTTCGCATTTGATCAACCTGTAGCCGCGGAGAACCTAAGAAGATTCGAAACCTGGTGGAAACGAACCCAGATCAGAGAGGAGGTGTTCCATCCCCAACTCTGTTAACCTGTGTTCAATCTCCCCTCATTTTTTCAACACCTTCTTACCGACGTTGGTGACCTCGTCAATTAGTGTCAACGTAAGCTCATCCCGGGCGACGCTAGAAAGCCTCTTGGCACTTGTTGAGGGACCTTCTTTACTCGTTGTTTTGGCGACTTTGTTTTTCCCTATATTCGTAATGGTCTCATCGTGAGACCGATTACGCTTAGTCGCCTTTACAGCTTCCACGTGATTGGCATTGTACTCCTCGTACTCGTCCACCACGGCCTAGTATTTGGCTTTGCGCGCGTGGTCAAAGTCATCTACCGTTCCACACTCCTCATTCTTGGCAATCTTGTCTAAAATTAATAGAGTTTTTTGGTACAGGTTCTTCATAACCATCGCTTCCGACTTGCTCTTCTTCGGCTTTTGTGCACTACGGCTGGTGTTATCTTTTGCCGCTTTTGCTGATGTGGACTGTTTGTCGCTAAATTGAATAGCTTCCGACGGTTTTGCTGCTACTAGCCCGCTTTCAGCGGCGACTAGTTCTTGAATTGAGGCAGGTAACTCGTCCTCGGAGCATGTCCCGAGCTCCATTTCGTCCTGTTTTGTCTTTTGTGTCTGTTTGTTATTATTGTAAATGTTCATATTTGGTCCCACGAGTGTAAGGGAGAGTAGGTCCCTCAGGCCATGACCGGAGTCCACCTTTGTAAAACACACTCACACAAATCCATGGGCACGGTCATCAGACAGCCGGGATTGCGGGTTTTATCGAGCTTACCTCTCTAGATCCGCCATATTTTTGCAGTATGTGGCTCCTAACCACATATGGACAGTCTTGAGCGTAGACCTCCTGTCTCGTTTACCAGAACCTTGCCCCCTCAGACAATTGCTACATCACGATTTTTAACTGAAACTGCGATAATTGTTCAGAAAGACTTTGCGCAGCTGTGTTTGTTTTGGTTGTACATTCAAATGAAACGTTGTGGCTAATTATGAGAAATTAAAATGGAAATTGATGAAAAATATATCATACAGAACAATTCGCAGTGTATGCAAATAATACTTGCAGCTTTCTTTTTTATTCCTGCTACTTATTTTATTGAAATTTAAAAAATAAAATTACAATTTAAAATTTACTTCAAATTGTTTTGTGCAATGATCAGCTGTTTAAAGTCGGTGCCCAAGGAAATCATCTAAAAAGTTGGTAACAATGCGCAAAATGTTGGCAACGATTGCCAAAATTTTAGCAGCGCTATGCAGGCTGACCATTCCGTTACAACAGTTTAACATTTCTAAACTAATTGAGGCAGACGGTCGTAAGATTCTGCAACAATTTCGTCATTTTCCTTGTTGTTATTGTTGACTTAACCACCGTATATGCCGCATCAGAGCTAAACGGCGCAAATTCTATGTCTGAAGACAGCTTAACTTTTCTCACTTTTGTCTTATGATTTCGGCAGAGTTTCCAAACAATTAATTACCACTGCAGCAACATTAATTTCTTAAGCAGTTTACGCAGCTCAATAATTGCACAATTTTGTTTTGTGTATCAATGATCTAGTCGATATCCTAAATAAATAATATACAGAGTAAGACCGACTCATAGCAAAATACACGAGGCGCTCGGTTAGTGAATTCGAGCAACTGAATCACCAAAGCAATTTAAAGAAATGAGTTGAAAGTTTCGTTTATTTTTGTTGTCGAACAGGGAATCTTCCTAAGATACCGTCAAGCCAATGACGGCATGCACAATTCATATTGTCTGCTAGGTACACCTCATTCGGGACCAGCCTAGGTATAATCTGGTTACACCGAACTCGCATAACAATACGCCTACGTACTAAGCCCTTAACTTGTCAGACCCATTCTCTTTTACGGAAGTATTATCTGGTGGACTGCGATGCAGAAGAAAACCTACTGCGAAATGATCGGTAAGGTTCAAAGATCGACGGAGGTGGCAATAAGTGGTGTCATAAAAACTACGCCAACTATGTCGTTGGACATCATCTTACACCTGCCACCGATCGATCTTTTCTGCAAACACTTAGCGGCATGTTCAGCCATTAGACTCAAGGCAAGCTCACAATGGAAAGGGAGTTTGTATGGACATGGAAGAATACTGAACTCCTACACTAACATTCCTACTCTATACTTGATCGCCTCCCGTCATCTTTTTGCTTCGAAAGGAAATTCTCTGTAAGGTTTCCAACGCGGCAGGAATGGCTAGAAGGTGATCCATCACAAAATACCCAGATCAAGATATACACAGATGGATCTAAAATGGATACCGGTGTAGGATCTGGAATTTACTGCGAAATGCCCTCAATCTGCAAATCCATTAAACTAATGGACCACTGCAGTGTTTTTCAGGCGGAAATAACTGCCGTTCATGAAGCCATAAAATGGTTGCAGATAAGCAATATATCTGGCAATGATATTTGTATTTTATCAGACAGCCAGGCTAGCCTAAAAGCCCTGGATGCACCCCATACAACATCTAGGAGTGTCTCAGATTGCCGCCGATCTCTTAATGAGATGGCATCACAACTCTGCATTAACCTATGCTAGGTTCCCGATAACAGGGATATTCCAGGAAATTGCAGGCTTGATGAACTCGCAAGAGAGGGCACCAACCTGCCACATGTCATTAGGGGCATGGAGTGCATTGGTATCCTAATTGCGACGTGTAAACTTATCACCAGGGAAACACTAATAAATTCCACAAATCATAGATGGAGTAGTGCTTCTACCTGCGAAATAGCCAGGCAATCACGGTCAAAGCTAAATCAGCGTCTATCCTTGTCTTGTATTAAGCTAGATAGAGGTCAATTAGGAATCCTGATAGGCACCCTAACAGGACACTGTTTAATAGGTAACCATGCAACTAGACTGGGAGTCTTAACGTATGATTTCTGTTGCAGATGCTGAAATGAAGAGAAACTGGAGACAATCCAGCACCTCTTCTGCTCATGTCCAGCTCTGGCCAGGAGGAGAATACGTTTCTTGGATTCCCCCTTCCTAACAAGTATAGATAACCTATATCAACTAGGCATAAATAACCTCGTTCGCTTCATTAAAAGCTCTGAATGGTTCAATTCGGTTGGGAGGTAGCCAAGCCCCTCCCCCGTGGCTCACAACGGACCCATCTTGCGGTCTAAGTGGCATCACTCGTTTAGTGATGCAGCTACCTAACCTAATCCCTTAACTCCGTCACCTATAGCCTTTAATTTACCCACGGGACCACCGTTAGACATTACATCGCAGGGCAAGGCTTAGGCTTTTAGCTCACATCTATAATTCGGGTTATACTCCATTCACAGCTTTAGTATTCTTTGGCGCTCTACTTTTCTCAGTTCTTGGAGTAGCATTGCAGTCAAATCTTTCACCATACTACACACTCACATTGATTGTAGCTTATGTATCACTACAATTTCTGGCGTCAGTCGATCTGCAATGACCCTTTCCAGGGATACCCTCTGCTTAGTATATTTTGAACAGTAAAAGAATATGTGCTCTACATTTTCGCTGCTACTACCACAGAAGGAACAAGCTACTCCATCATCATGTCCGTACTTGTGAAGGTACTCTCTCGCAGCCGTGTCCAGTTTCCCCATGTTCTCGTTCCACCCACATTTGCACATTTCCAATCAGTCGGTGTGTCCATCTTCCCTTGACTGATGTATCCCAGCTATTTTGCCATTCGTTTAATATCAGTTGTCTTTCTTCTTTTCGCTATATTATCGTTAACCGTCCACAAATGTTTTTGCTTCTGTCACAGACTCTTTTAAGTTCAAGAGCCATTATGTCTGGTGGGATTACACTTGATATGACTCCAACAGCTTCATGTGACACTGTACGAAAAGCGCTGGCAATTCTGATGGCACTTAGTCGAAACACCGATCTTGCCATCTTGGCATACGTTTTAATGATAAGTGCAGTTCCCCATGCGGGTGACGCGTACATCAATATTGATTGGCTAACCTTGGATAGGAGTTCTCTCCTTCTCTCTATGTTAGCTATTATCCTGCATAGTGCCACGTTAACACGTGCAGCTTTTTCACGTACCTTCTCAATATGAGTTTTGTATTATGGTTGAGTCTTTCGTCTACTATCACGCCAAGGTATTTTAATGATGGTTGCGTCGTAATAGTAAGCCCGTCTATATTAAGACAGATATTTTAATTTTTTTTCCTTATAGTAAAAAGTACCGCTTCTGTCTTTTGCCCTGCGAACTGAAGCTTTGCCGTCATTAGCCAATTCTTAATGTTCAGTGTCGTATCTCTGCATATGCTCTGGATTTCATGAAGTTCCTTTGCCACTATAGTCACCGCTGTATCATCAGCATATCCGATTATTTGCACTTCTTTTAGACAAGAGAGATGCAATATTCCATCGAAGGGTACATTCCATAGGATTGGATCCAATACTGAGCCTTGTGGTACTCCTCCAGTCACCTCATAACATTTAGGTCCTTCATCGGACAGATAGCTTCTTATGATCCGCTGTAGGTACTCAGACGTATTTTTTGCCTCTAGTGGTACATAATATTATGCCAGTACGCCGAGTTCAATGCATTTTTTACGTCAAAGTAATGACTACGCAGTACTCTTTTGTGCCATACATCCATCTAGCTTCCTCAATAGCTCTAGCTGCTATATCAGTGAGTTTTTTGATGGTATCAATAGTTGAACGCTTCCTGCAAAAGCCATATTGCCAACAACCAATATGTATATAGACCGCAAGTTTCTCTTTCCAAGTGCTGTTCTAAACGGGCATAGATTAACCGCTCCAGAATTTTCCCAATTGTATCGATCATGCAATGTGGTCGAATGCACTTGTTTCACCCGCTGGTTTATTTGGTTTCTGTAACAGAACCAGCAGCTGCTTTTTACATATTCTTGGAAATATCCCGTCTCGTGGGCATCTTGTGAACAAATCCGTGAATGGCTTTGTATTGTGCCTTATTGCAATCTTCAGAGCTCTGTTTGGGATGCTATCTAAACCAGGTGATTGCACATTCCCGAACCGCTCCACATCTTGTATCACTTCTAAGTCACTAATTGATGGTATATTGATTACATCCTCAGCGAGCAGGCCTCATTCCAAGGATTTTCATTCATTTCGTCGCAAAGCTCTTTAAAACATGAGGATTTACTTTTTCTAATCTTTTTTTTGAGTTTTTTGCGTCAAGTGTCACCCCGATTTGTAACACTCACTTCTCAGTAAGTCTATGATACTGCTCCACCAATTTGCTGGCTTTCTAAGATCATTTTGCTTTTTCCCAGTCATAGCGGCAGCTCAAGCTTTACTAATATGCTGGACTAATAGGTTTGCCTGTAGATTTACATCATTAACATTAGCTAGATTTTCATCCAGCATAAGTTTGAAGAGCTCTTCATCTAGAGTTTCAGCTTTCCCCTTTTTTTGGTTGCACTGCTTTTCTAACTTTGCATTTGGTTACCAATATCGATCATTATAGCCACACTACGCACTATGTGTATACATGTTTTTCACCCGCCAATCCGTTGTTCCAATTCATCCAGGATTTTTTCGTATTCAGCTTGTGTTTTACTGGGTGGTACCTAGCAACTGTTGAAATAAATTCCACATATTTTTACTCGTGTGTAGTATGATTTATCTCTCAGTGGCTTGTCCTGCATCGTTTTACCTCCGCAGACCCATATTGCAGCTTTTTTTTGACATCTGGAATCCAAGTACCAGAGCCTGAGTTTTTATATTGCTCACAAATTATTGCGACGTCAACCTTATTTTCGTAAACAGACTGTGTTAATAGTTCTTGTGCAGCTTCACAGTGATTCGGATTTATTTATAGAATCTTCATTTTTTGGCTTTTTTGCACGTTGATAAATACATGGGACATTTTCGACTACCTATCTTGTGATCAGTGTTCGTTTTCCCTTTATTTTTACAAGCCATGCAGAATGGTTTTTTAACACAGGCTTTCGCAAAGTGACCTTTCTCTCCGCACTTAATGCAGTATTGGCTCCCGTCTTCCTAGTTTTTGCGCGATATTGCCATGTGCCCATACTCTAGACATCTGAAGCACTTTTTTAGGTTTGGATTTTCTCTAATTCTGCACAGTATTCAGCTTTTGTGCATCTAGCAGATATCTCTCGTCTTGCACCGGCAGGTTTATAACAGTTGTTTGAGTACCTGCGTACGCAACTTTGATGCTTGTGATTGCGCTTTCACAGAACCGACTCAACTCTCTGACCTGATTGCGGATAGCTTCGGCTATATCTCCTCTTGTTGTGATTTCATTCAGATCTCGAACTTCCACTGTTAGCTTTTGCGTTAGCTCCTTTATTTGCGCCTGGTCTCCTAACACTTTACCTATTCTTTCTTTGAATTCTTTGGTGCTTCCTGTTTGAGATCTACTCAACTCAAGCAACATCTCTCCCTTAGCTGTCTTTCTAATTCTTGAGACATTTTTGCCTAGCTCTTGGAGAGTTTCATCTTTTTTGAATACTCTTAAAATCTCGCTATAGGACATGTCTCTAGTTTTTGCAGTAACTATGGCATGAGCCCTCAGCAATGGTTTGGAAATTGTAGTCTTCTTCTTGTGTTTTTTATCCTGGTCTCTACTTTCAATACTGCCATCTCTTGCCTTTTACATTCTTGTCGTTTTACGGGGGTTTTCTTCTATTTTCCACTTGTCTTGGGTTAACTGCTTTTCTTATCGCTTCTTCATGAGATGTTTTGTTCCTTTTATATTACAGTTTTCTTGTGCACTTCAATGTAACTTTGATATTGCGTTAAGTAGATCTCTCATAGGGTTATTGATAGAGAGCTGTGACGGGCGCATCACATCAGTTAACTTTTTGATTGCTTCTCCCAATTCAGACATATGATCTCGCTGAGATTGTATTATTTTCGCCAATTGAATGCTTTATTGTAGCGTGGGTGGTGATAATGTTGCTCATGTAGGTCTATCCGTAGATGACAGTTTTAGAGGCGATCTATCCAGCCGCGATGCTCTTCTAAAGGAGTTAAATTTTGCACTCGTGCTAGCACTTGTAGTTTTATCTGGAACATTAACCAGGTGCTCCACCATCGCATCATTACAGTCGCCTGATAACGACGGCCTGGGAACTGTTTGCACACACTCCATAGCCATCGTCACTGGGGATCCAACCTCCTGCACCGGAATTTTTGTTTTTCCTATCATTCTCTTCATGTTTGGAAAGCTTAATTTAGCGGCGGCTTCCACTCATCTCGTCACAAGAATTTCACTATGGTATGTAACCTTTTCAGCTACCCCCTCCGTTCTCGCCACTGTGAAAATGACTAGATGAGTATAGGTCTTGTTTTATACCTTATTGCATGTATAATTTGTATGGAGCAGTCAGATCGTGCATACGACCCCTTTTCGATAAAGTAACGTTCTTCAACTATCAGTTGTTCGTCTCGCTCGCGAGTGCAAGTAAATTTTCACCTCTTAGAAAAAAGATTAATCCTAATTACCAAGAAAAATGAAAACAACTACACCACGCAACAGCAGGCACCACTAACACGCCAACAGACGCACATCTGACTCATTTTAATTGTGTGCGCAGTATTATTATCGCAACATACGAAATCCCAAGAAAGTCCACATGTCGAGAAACTTTCACGGTGGGGCCCTTATGACTTGGGCTGCATTCGGCTATATTGGAAAGTCTACAATGTGTTTCATAACTCATAGAATGAATGCTACGAACTATGAAGAGCTCTTAGAAAATGTTTTGATACAATATGGGGAAGATAATTTTGGGGTCACTTGGATCTTTTAGCAGGATAATGCTCCCATCCATAATGCGAAACAAACAAAAGTTTATTTACATCTTCAAATACACCAGTTTTGGAATGGTCGGCATGCAGTCAAGACTTAAATCCAAACCTCTGGCATCCTATCTCATACAATTTGCGCAAATGGTAAACAAAATAATGGTATAAAAGACTTAAAGGAAGCTATTCTTCTGAAATGGACCGAATTGGACATTCCAGAATTTAATAAATTCCATGCCAGGACGTATTATAAAGGTGTTGAACAATAAAGGAACCTTAATTTAAGTTATTTTAATGTTTTGTAGCCGTTTTGTTTTTTTTTTCATAATACGTGGTTATAGTTGCTTGGCTCTTTGTTACTTAAAACATATTTCAAATATTATTAAGTTAAGTCGACGCAAGACTAAACAAACTGGTAACGAAAGAGGATGTGGAGGAGTGGAAGACAAGCTAAGGACTATAGTTGCTCAGATTGATGAAATAAAGGCAGAAAACAGCAAACTCTAGAGCGAAATGGGAAAAATAAAACTTGACCGGCAGAAAAAGCAAGCTGAAGTTCAACGACAGATCACACAGGCGAAAACATAATATTCAGAGGGGTTTAAAGGGAAAGAACCCAAATCAGCGATGGTGCATATGTCGTGAAAAATTAAATAACTAGGCACCAGAATTAAAGGCACAGGACCATAGAAATCCGTTCAAATGCAAGAACAATTGTTGCGGAAATATCGTCAAAGAAGAAAGCGGATGAAATCCTGAAAAGTGCGAGTTAAATATGTTGAAAAAATTTTAACGAAGTTGACTCAGTACAGGCAATGACAACGACTGGGATTGTTGATTTACCCCAAGCAACGGTATCAAGCAACACCAATACAAAACGGTAATATGCAGTGTTAATGTTCGGGATGTGATTGGCATACTACCCGAATTCGATCCGATAAAAGGTGGCACAACAGCGGGGCAAATTGTTAACAAAGTGGAGCAGCTACAAAATGCTTATTCATGGATTGACGATATCATTTTGTTTGCTGTTCAACATAAAATCAAAGGTGCAGCAAAGGTATGGCCCCTTCATTCTTCCAAAGCTGGCATCAGTTCAGTAGCGCGGTAGAACGAGATTTCCCGTCTGTGATGTGTTTAGCGGACGCACACAGAAAAATGTTGCGACGCAAACAGAAACAGCAAGAAACATTTAGTGAATATTTCTATGAGATGATAGCAATCGGACCACGCACAAATATGGATGAATGGTCAATCAATTCATACATTATAAACGGACTCAACCAACCTGAGACAACAATGGCACTGCTGGCAAGAAATATAAGATCATGTTCTGAGTTTTTTATTGCTCTAGAAAACATAAAATCTGAACAAGGCGTGCAGCAACGATTCAGCGCGGCAAAGCAGGAGGACAGCAATAAACCAACAGAAGGGTACACGTATAACGGACATGGTGTCAAATGTTACAATTGCACTATGGTCGGAAATGTCTTTTTTTTCGGCATAAAGTTTAATAATGATATTAAAGAGCCCTAAAATGGTAAATTTGCTATTTATGACATTAAAAAGAAATATTCAAAATTTCAGATCAATCCGACCACGGCCGCTCTTACCGCCCATATAAAGCGATGTTAGGGCTAGGGATTCAAAATACCTTTTGTGAATTTTGCTTAGTGATTGGATTAAAATCATGTATTGTTTCTTTTCAAAACCTGCAGTTTATTTTTAAGATGAGAAAAAGCTTATTGCGCCCTTCTGTTGCATTTTCGCCAAGGCAACCAACCGGAGCAAGAGATATAGCCATAATTTGGTAACCGTGGACTAAAATCTTATGAACTGTTGGTGACATCGGGTATCATGGATACGTAGATATATAAGACTCCAAAGATTTTTTACAGAATTGGTGGAATTTGAGGTTATCAATTTTATATTCGCAAGTAATTGCAATTAAAACTGTATGCAGTCACAAACTAACTCTCATTGAGAATGGTCGCTCCTTTGGTCGATTTTTTGCCAAAGTAAAAACAAAAACAAAAACTGCAATATCAATAACAATATCAAACCCCGAACGTTGGTATTTCTTTTTTGATTTTTGTTTCAATTTCTGTAATTGTTGATAAACTTTTTCCGTTATGGGTGACGGAGTGCCTCCGGATCGCGGCAGTGGCCCCCCTCCCGGGCCATTCATTATTTTGGAGAAGTCAATTGGACTCAATTCCCTCTCCTCTGGGCCTAAATACTTGATCATTACACGTATAAATAATACGGAATCTTTAACTAATGTCTCTCAATTCTTCATAAAAAAGGTGATAGATTCTAATTAAAACCAAAAACGTATTGCAAGCAAGCAAACTTATTCAACTTCGCTCCCTATCTTCAACTATAGAAGTGGATGTAACGGAACATGCTTCGCTGAACTTTGTAAAAGCAGTAGTGTACTGCAATGATCTTAGATGCATCTCGGAAGAAGAGATTAAAGAAGAACTTAACCAAAAAGTAACGGTTGCAAAAAAGATTCTTAAGAAATCTGGTGATTTAATGATTGAGACTGGTTTGGGCATACTGAATTTTAAATCCACAACTATTCCAGAACATGTCAACATCGGCTATGAAAAGGTGAAGCTTCGTCCGTATATCCCACCACATATGCGCTTTAACAATTGCCTCCGCTATGAGCACACTGCAAAGATTTGCAAAGACATTAAAATCTGTCTTTTCTGTGCAAATAACTATCACCTCAACAGCGAAGAAAAGGAAATCTGCAATTCACCAAAAGCATGTATAAACTGCAGTAGAAACAGAACACCACAATGTGATCACTCAGCTTGTGACAAAAAGTGCCCTACTTTTCTGAGAGAAAAAGAAATACAAGCTATTATTTCACTAGAAAAAGTAGACAGAAAAACATAATGATTCGGCCACGTCGATTATCACCTTCTCTACCTCATCTAGCAACGAAAATATTACCACTGTTCCTACCAACAACAACAAGCTACCACCCAGTAAACCAACAATAGCATCATCTGCTCCTACCAACAACAACAAACAATCACCCAGTAAACCAATAACAGCATCATCTCCTCCTACCAACAACAACAAAAAATCATCCAGTAAACCAACAACAGCATCATCTTCTCGTCAGATAACGAGCTACTTGGACCTGGAAACTAACAACGACTCTATCAGTCCACCAAAATAGGTATGCTGTTACCAACAAACACCTCGCGTCGTAAGAGACTTCAGGTTTCAAAAGAAGTCAATACAAATAAACAAAAAAAAAAAAAATCAGACAAGATTACAACTATCGATAATAACATCTCTCTTATAGATTCATCAGACAATATGTCTTGTGAGTCTGAAGTTAGCAATTAACACTACCCATTCCATTTGTAAATATTAAATGTGCGTGATCGGGCTTCGGGCACGCTCATCGATGCTTCTTCACCATGAATGAGGGTGTCCCTAGCTCGGTCATGCGTAGCGATATATATAATTTTTGAGATGTCGGGGCGGCGCATTGGCTTGTCACCACAACTCAGTGTCCCACACACTCAATTCTAAGAAGTTACTTCCTTAAACATATTAGGCATTCAATTTATTAATAAATTCCGTTGGAACTCTCATATACAGTACCTATCCACCGCAGCAACATATCAACTTAATGTTATTAAGTGCCTATATAATCCCAAACTAAACTGTGATACCTCAACCTTACTTTCACTCGTAAAAATATTTGTCTTAATTAAACTTAATTACGCTTTGCCGATTTTTGGATTTGCACCCAAAACACTCTTAAATAAAATTGAAACCATTCTCAACTCAGCTTTGCGCTTTGCATTTGGTGCCTTTCGCACAACTCCAATTACGAATCTTTTTTTTAAGTAAATTTCCCTCCCCTAGAACACGAAAGTGATTTAAACTGCTCCAAATTGTGCAAAACCCTATTTCAAAGCAAGGACACTCCTTTAGGTGTAATAGTCCGGAGAATAGCTAGGTCCAAAAAGTATTCAAAGATCCCTTCTACTATTTATAGAATAATTCATAGCTGCAACACTCTTAATCTACCATTTCTCCCACCGCCTTCTCAAGATTTACCATGGAGCCTTCTGCCATCATCTATTAACTGTTCTCTTCATAACTTCCTTAAGCCTGATACTAACCCTAGGTAATTTCGAACACTTTTCTATAACTTAAAAGAAGAACTTAGCAACTATACTTGTATTTACACAGACGGGTCTAAATCAGACAACAATGTTAGCTATAGCGTCACTTATGAAGACTCAATAATCAAAACCGCAATTTTACCCGACCATAGCTCCATCTTTACAGCAGAAATTGTCGCTATACTAGAAGCTGCATCTTTTGCCAAAAATAATAGAGGTAAATTTGTTATTTTTTCTGATTCCCTCTCGTCGATCAAATCCGTCTCTAACATCACATCAACTAATTTTTATGCAAACAAATCCTCATCCTTCAAAAATAATTTTAGTTTGGATCCGAGGTCATTGCTGGCAACGAAATGGCTGATAAAGTAGCCAAAGAAGCCTACCTCTCCACTCCTAACAACCCCTAATTATTCCTCACAAGACACTGTCAATTACATTAAATCTCACTTTAGACTACAATACACAGACTTATATCAAGCAACATCAAATTGGTACAAGCTTGTTAACCACAACAAACTTGCAGCCAAAACATTCTTCTCAGTCCTACCTGATGATTTCAGAAGACTTGACATTATAAAATTTTTAAGGATTCGACTAGGCATACAACATTAACCCACGGACATTTGTGCTTCCCATCACCACCTGACCCATTTTGTTCCTGCACATATAGCTCAAGTATCAAACATTTTCTTCTGGAATGCCCTAAAACCTAACCAATACGTAGTTTATATATCTCAAACACAGATCCCCTTTCCATTCTTTCCTTTCCTTCGTTACATAATATAAAACTCATTTTGCAGTTCTTAAAAAAAAATAATCTCTACAATCTAATCTAAGTCACCCAATGTATATATATATATATTTTTTTATTATTATTTCTAATCTTTAAGTACCTAATTATAAGTATATATAGCTTTGTTAATTTTTTTGTTATTATCAATATATAATAATAGTTACATTAATTTTCTTATATAAACAGCTTTCCGAGCTGAAGGCCTTTGCTATTGCTCATAAATACATCTAGATTATAATTTTATTTGGTGGAGTTGGTGTAAATTATTGTGTTGCAAAACTAAGGTACTGAAAAGGCTCGTTGTCTCTCAAAATTTTGGAGGCCCGGCGATATCGTTCCAAGCAAATCATCACAACATCTGTACTGTTTAAATTAAGTATGACTGAAAATAGTCCAGCAGTTGATCCAAGTTGATCGTCCTCATCATTTCTTAAGTATAAAGTCAAAAGCAATTTATAATCGACTTATAAAATTGACTAGAGACAATGACGTTGAGCGGGTAAGAGGAATGGATGAGTATGAGATGAAAGGACTTTTAGAGCTAGCTGATGATCTGAAGTCAAATTTCGAGAAAGTTTACACAAAGCTGGAAGAACTTGATGCCAAATGTATTAGTGCATAGTTGCGTGACAAATTTGAGTCTGCATTGTTTCGCTTCCGAACTTCACTTTAGCGTGAACTTGGCAAACGTAATGCAACACAGCATTGCGCAACTTTCAGGTTGAATGCAGATGGATCGCAGTCAGTCCTCGTGATGGGAAGCAGGTCACGTTTGACTCAGTGGTCACTGCCGACGTTTGATGATGACTATCCGGAGTTGTCGAATTTTTATTCAATGTTCACCACTACATTGACAATGAAGGCGAGCTCACTGCCGTCGAGAAATTGCAGCATCTACGGTCCTGCTTATGTGAGCTGCCTGGCTACCATAAGCCCGCTGGAGATTAACCAGGCCAACTATAAAATAGCATAAGTAATTCTGACAAAATGGTTTGATAATAAGCGTTTTATATTGCAGGCACACATCAGAGGTATATTTGGGCTTGAGAGGACTGATTCGTCAGTAGAGAAATTGCAGAATCTAATAGACAAGGTCAATTCGCACTTGTGAACACTGCAATCCCTCGCCAAGTTCAAGTTCTGTTACAAAAGCTTGACAAGGCGACTCAGGAAAAGTGGGAGGAGAGTTACCAATAAATGAAATGCCTTCTTGGGAAAAATTGTAGACTTTCTTGGACAAACGCTGTCGAACCATGGAAAATGTCGAACATGCCATCAGAGCTTCAGATGGCCTGGTTGGCAAGGCAGTGAATTTCAGTGTAAGAAAAAGTTTCGTTGCTGCACATGATTATACAAATAGTTGCTCGTTCTGTGGATGCACAGGCCATTCCATTTATAACTGCTCTCGTTTCGTGAACCTTCCCCCCAACTATGCGTCAGAAAGAGGCAAAAAGACTTGCGCTATGCCTTAATTGTCAAAAGAAAGGTCACCAAATGCGAGAGTGTAAGTCCGGATCTTGTCGTACTTGTAATTTAAAGCATCACACGCTATTTCATTTTATTATATATACGAATCTTCGGATACAACTCAATTCGACAATTCGACTGTAACATTCTCACTGCAACCACCCACTTCAAACGCGTCCATGCAATTACATCGTGCTCTCCTCAAGCCACTATGTATCATTCTCCATCTGATGCTGTGCTGCTGGCCACTGCTGTTATATTCGTACGCAACCATTCCGGCATACTTGTGCCATGTCGCGCATTATTGGATTCTGGTTCGCAGCTCCATTTCGTCACACCTAGATTCGCTAGCCAATTGTAACTACGAAAAATAAAAATGATACTCTCATTGTTTGTCGCCAGCAAACGGACATCGGATGCTTCAACCCCAGCACTCGGCTGGACATGAATTCTGGGAGGTAGAACACAATTTTGAACCTATACGCAAAGCAAGAAAGGAGGAACTTAACTGTGAAAAGCATTTTAAGGTGCATGTTGTCAGGCTGCCCTCAGGGGAATACTCGGTGCGACTACCCTTGAAACATGGCACAGAAGCTCTCGGCGGCTCACTTCTCCAAGCTAAACGACGATTAGAAACCCTGGAGCGCAAATTCACAAGAAATGCTAATCTAAAAGAGCAATATTCTTCTTTCATTAAGGAATACCTTGAACTCAATCATATGTCGCCAGTGCAAACATACATATGTGCCATTACTTTTTGCCTCACTATTGTGTTATTAAAGATGACAGCACTACAAGAAAGTTCAGAGTTGTGTTTGACGGCAGCAATACCATCATGGTTGGGCCCACAATTCAAGCTAAGTTGTTTAATACTTTAATTAGTTTGGCATCGCCTGATAGCATGTTGCAGTACATATTATGGCGTGATTCTCCTGAAGACAAGTTGGAGATCTATAAGCTTGATATGGTCACTTACGAAACCAAGCTTGTTGCCTTTCTTGCTATACGCGTTCTGCAACAACTTGCCTCTGACGAATCCTCGGCGTATCTATTGGGTTCCCAGATGATCATGCGTGATTTCTACGTAGCAGATATGATTTTTGGAGGTAATTCAGTCGAGGAAGTTCGTATGATCATGCATCAAACAACTAAGCTCCTTGCTCGTAGCAATTTTCTTTTGAGAAAGTGGTGCTCCAGTTGCCCTGATGTTCTTCTTGATGTACTTGCGGGCGATAGAGAGGGCATGCTCAAATTCACCGATAGCAGCGACGTCACAAAGGCGCTTGGCTTAGTTTGGCAGCCACAAAACGACAACTTTTTTGTTACCTTTGCTTCACAGCTTGGTACTAAGTAGCTCTATGCAACACACAAAGCGCTTCGCATTGTCAACCATTGTCCGTTGCTATGATCCACTTGGGCTTATAGGACCGATCCTAACGAAGGCAAAAATTTTGCTGCAGTGTATGTGGAGGTACAAACTGCATTGGGACGAGAGCCTGCCAAAGGCTTTGCACACTGCTTGGACTGCATTGTGTTATAATTTCGCTGATGTGTGCCATGCAACATTTCCTCATTACGTACTGCAGCCTGGGGCAATCGTTGAGATATATGCTTTTTGTGATTCTAGTTTTGAGGCTTATGGTGTCTTCATCTATACTTGTTCACCTATGGATAATGGCGTGCATGTGAATCTGCTGTGTTCCAAAGCTCGTGTAACACCTTTGAAAACTCTGACTGTGCCTAAATTAGAACTCTGTGCTGGCGCACTGCTTGCTCAGCTGGTGCATGAAATCGCAAAAATGGAACTGCTTAATGGGCATTGCTGGTCTGATTCGTATGTGGTACTGTCTTGGTTGCATGAGGAATCTTCAAAATTTAACGTATTCGTTGCCAACAGAATTTTCACCATACAACATGGAATGACATTACGTGCCAACTGAAACGAACCCTGCGGACATCTTGTCAAGGGGAGCTACCTCTCGTGAGCTATTACATTCAAATCTATGGATGAACGGGTCGCCGTTTTTGCAAGAGTTAAGCAGCAGTTAGCCAATGCGACGACCACAAGAAATCAAACTTCCAGAGCTTTGTCTTAAAACATTAATAACAGTCAGCAACGTTGCTGACATCACTTTAAATTTCACATACATAAATTCGTTTGGAACCATGCAGCGCATATTTGGATATGTGCACAAATTTATCACATGCAACAAAGAAAATCTTACGCTTGACAACATTCGTCTTGGTACCTATATCTTGATTCGTCTTATTCAAAGGCTCATCTTGCCTCTGACTATCGCTTACTGGAAGCGAAAACGACCGTGCCATCATCCAGTAGCATCGTGTCGCTCTCTCCCTTTTTGTATGAGCATGGTTTGATCCGAGTTGGTGGTCGCCTGAAGTACTCTGCTCTTGGATTTGAGGCTCGTCAACTGATAATTCTGCCAAGGGAGCACCCGTTAACCTACGCCATCATTTACTTCCATCGGAAGCATCACCATGCAGGTCCGCAGTCTTCGCTGGGTTCCATACGCTTACAATTTTGGCCAATGGGGGGAATGAAGACTGTCAGGCGTGTTTTTAAAAGGTGTATCATTTGCTGTAGAGCTAAGCCTTAGCTTGTTGAGCATATTATGTCGGATCTGCCTAAGGAACGAATCCAGGATGGTCGTCCATTTACTGTTACGGGCATAGACTACTGCAGTCCTTTTTATTAAAAGTCGGATGTGCGTAATAGACCACCTCAGAAATGTTATATTACCGTTTTCATCTGTTTTGCAACCAATGCAGTTTGGATGGAATTGGTGAAAAACCTAACTACTTCAACTTTTCTAAGCGCTTTGAAGCATTTCATATCAACACGTGGCGCACCAAGGCGTCGCTTATTCTACAGTGAAATTCATCGCAAGGAAATTCATGCATACTCTTTAGGCATGGGCATCGATTGGCGTTTCATACCGCCTCGTTCACCTCATTTCGGCGTCTTATGGGAGGCTGCTGTCAAGATGGCCAAACACCATTTGTATCGGTCTATTGGCTCAGCACTTCTGAACTTCGATGAATTACCCACTTTGGTGTCACAAATTCAGGAAATAGTAAATTCACGGCCACTAGCTCCTCGATCGTTGGCAACGTGCCACCCATGTGCATCAATTGTTTTGGAGACGGTGGAGTGAGGAATATCTGACCTTGCTACAAAGGCGCTCTAAATGGCATATTTCGCAGCATTATCATCATTCACCACGCTCAGTCGTATTTTAGTTGTTTCATTATTTTTGTACAGTTGTTTTGATATGTTGAATTGAATTTTTGCTAAATTTTAATACTCGTAAATAATAAAAATAGATGGAAAACATTTTTTGGTGAAGTTTGTGAACATTATTGTGTTGCAAAACTAAGGTACTGAAAAGGCTCGGTGTCTCCCAACAAACGTTAATAACACATTTAATTAGACATATTAAACTATAATTACAAATGTTTACATTTTGGCACAAATTGGCAAAAGGTTAGTTTTCAATCCACGAGTCACGGACAAGTTAGATTTTTCTATTATAACACATAATTAAAACAATTCACACAAATACAAATTGACAAATATTTACATTAAACATATATTATACACTTCCTACATACCTTGAACTTTTTTTTCCATATTTTGGAAAAATTTTTTATTTACTCAAATCAATTTGCCAGCACTATAAAGTTTGATTGTCTAATGACAGTTGCAAATAAAGAAAATGGCATAAAAAAAAAAAATAACTATAAAGTTTAGAAAAAGTTTTCCGCATTGTTTACAAAAAGAAAAAGGTGAACATACAGTGCACTTTGCAACCATATTAAGGCCATAGGGCTGTCACCAGATCATTTTCTAATTTTAATTTATTGTACTTGGACTATGTAATTTACGAATATTCAGCTAAAATTCAAATATATTTTCATGAAATTTTGACATTATGCCAAAAAAATAGCATTTCCGACCATAGTGTACTTGTAATTTTGTTAATTCTTCCAAATTATTATGTTATCTGCTATTTGATTTCAGTCCAACTCCTTCTAGTTAACATTATTGCATTTTATACCCAGTAAATGGACATAGTTTTCTTTTCTTTGTTCTTTATGTACACTACATTGTTCTTTTCTCAAGACGTTTTATTTTACACTATTTTTTTATATATTTTGTCTTATTTTGGTGTTCTATATGTATTAACCTTGCACTTGAGAATGTATGCACTTAGGTACATTTATTTTCGTTATAATATTCTGCTGAATATTATGGTGAAATTATATTCCAAAATAATTCCTATACGTTCGATAGTTAATATCTTTCAATATTAACTTCCACAACTGCGCCTGTTAAATATGTTGAAAAAATAATAAAAGGAACACTCTTCAGAGTTAAACACTTCTTCACTCATTCGTATCAATCTTAAGATAAACTTTTAAAAAAATACTTATCCTGCATTACATTTCATACTTAACGGATAGCTGTTTTCATTTATTGCTTATTCTAAATTACATAATAAATTATTTATTTATTTATTTATATAGAACTAAGATTATAATTACAAATTATAATTTTAGTTTTTAATATGAGCAATAGCAACAAAGGCCTTCAGCTCAGGGGGAGAGTTAGGAAGGATTGGAGGAAATTAGAAAAGTGCAGGACCAGACGTGAGCGTGAATCGAACCCGTGGCCCTAGAATGTCAGCTTGGCGCACTAACCATTGAGCCAACGAGCCAGTCAGATAATACAAAAAATAGTTGTTCTTTAATAAAACGGATTTACCACAAGGTTCATTTACCTTGAAAACTGACAACGAAATAGAAATATTAGGTTGGTACAAAAATAATTGCCGTTTCCATATTGTTTATTTTTATGCATGAATTTCTGAATAAATTTTTTAATGAATGAGGTCATGTTATATGTCGTTTTAAAGCGCGTTTTTCGATCTATCTTTTAGACTAATTATCTTTTTATTATCGTCATACGTTTCTGATTTCCGACCACTTTTTGTGATGCTATCAAAACAAGAAATTCGCATTATTTTATTTCACGAGTTCAAACTTGGCCACAATGCTGCGGAGACGACACGAAATATCAATAAAGCATGGGGCGAGGATACTGCTTCCGAACGTACCACACGTAGATGGTTTGAAAAATTTCGCGCAGGTGATGCCAGCCTTGAAGATAAAGAGTCGTACGCCATCTGAAGCAAATAGAGAAGTCAAAAAAAATCGATAAATGGGTGCCGCATGAATTGAACGTAAATCAAAAAACCGAATCGTAACGTGCGATGAAAAATGGATCTTCTACGACAACCGGCGACGTTCCGCGCAGTGGTTGGACAGCGACGAGGCTCCACAACACTTCCCGAAGCCGAAACTGCACTAAAAGAAGATTATGGTTACTGTTTGGTGGTCAGCAGCCGGTCTCATCCATCACAGCTTTCTGAATCCAGGCGAAACGATCACGGCAGAGAAGTACTGCCAACAAATCGACGAAATGCACCAGAAGCTTGGACGTATGTGCCCGAGACCTTGACCTTGCAGAAGTTGAACGAATTGGGTTACGAGACTCTACCTCATCCGCCATATTCACCGGACCGCTCACCCACTGACTACCATTTTTTCATACACCTCGACAATTTCCTGCGCGAGAAATGCTTCAAAAATCAAGACGACGCCAAAAACGTCTTCAACGCTTTCATCGCCTCCAGAACTCCGGACTTTTATGCTACCGGCATAAATAAACTTGTTTCTCGTTGGCAAAAATGTATTGATTGTAATGGTTTTTATTTCGATTAATAAAGTTTATTCTGAGCTGAGTGACGTTCATTTAAAATAGCTGTTTGAAAACGGCCATTATTTTTGCACCAACCTAATAGCGGCTTAAGTAACATTGTTTTTCATTGCATTTTAAATTTTTTTTCATAGTATTATAAATACATAAAATAGTTGTTTATATATAAACGTATTATCTACAGAGTTTGTTTACCTTGATAATTTACTATGAAATAGAAATAACTGCCTGAATAACAGGGTTGGATTGAGTGTACATAACTAAGCTGGCTGGGTCAAATATCTTCATAGGAAAAGATTTGTGCGAAAAGAAACAACTAAATAAAAGAGCCTTGTTACAAATAAAAAATCAGCCAAGTGTGAGTCGGACTCGCACACGGAGGGTTCCGTACCATCGTACGAGATTTTTTGCTTAAAATATTAAATTATGTGGATATTTAACAGCCTAAAAGTATACTACAATTACAGCTTAAAGTATACTAAAAAAAAAAAAAAAAAATGGTTAAATTAAAGCACAATGCTTCTAAAAATGTGTATTTTTTGTCGTTCTACAGGTACGTCATATATAGACTTGCTCAGCTTTTGTGACGACCATGGACTTTTGATTCTAATGGTAAAACGAAAGGCGATGCCAAAGTTCAATACATCTACATCAGCAGGGTGGGTTGCTCTGTTAATGATATATGAGCAATTTGGTTGATAGTTTCACTGTTGAAGACAAAATTTGGTCAGACCACATGCCCATTTACCATCTATCGCTGAAAATTGACGCAGTAACTACGCCAATGCGAAATCTAAAGGCGACAAAACACAAGAAGACAATGTGATTGGTGGATACTAGTAAAGGAAATTAGGGGTAAACATTATCAAGTTAGTCCACATATACATTTAAGTTACACGTTACTTTCAAAAATTACTCAACCCGTGTTTAAACTCTATTGAAATCCACTATGTTCCACATCTGTGTATAGATGAAGACTTGGATAAACCGTTTGAAGTACATTAAATAAGAAAAACGTTATCGAAAGTGAAAGTAAACAAAGCTTCAGGGCTGGACCGAGTACCATATGAATTTTTTATTAATGTGTCGGATGAGTTTTTAAACGAGCTAAAACAAATCGTAACAAATATGCTAAACAACAGCAAACTAGATGCCGCATTCATGACAAGCATAATATTCCCTATTTTCAAAAAAGGAGATTCAAACCGAAACGGAAATTACAGAGGAATCTCATTTATAACTGCTCAGCGAAAATTCTAATGGGAATTGTGAACGAGTGGCTGACAGCCTGGAATACAGGAGTATCAATCTGGCTTTAGGAAGAATTATTCAACGATTGGTAATATGTACAATATATACGCGATAATCCAATTAAAATTCGCTCAAAAAAGAAAGTCAATGCATTCTTTGTAGATTTTACAGCAGCGTTTGACCACGCAACCTTTTTATTTTCCAACTTCACCAATTCGGCGTTTTAACTTGTAAAGTTTATTGAGACCATTTATGGACAAACTAAAAGTGCAGTATAGAACCGAATTGTCGGAAGAATTTCAAACGCAGAGTGGTGTTAAACAGGGATGTTTACTGACACCTTTACTTTGTGCAATATATCTAAACGATCTCCATGACAATCTTGGGAGAGAACTTATCTATAATATGAATATAAGACTTCTGCTTTATGCAGATGATATAAAGATCATTGCAGACGACATACAGACACTTCAAACTATGATAAACAGATTAGAAATGTACTGTCATAATTGGGGAGTGGATGTTAATGTAAATAAATAAACAAAAACAAAACGGGTGTAGATAGTAGGAGCCACCCGCATATTACGTCACACGTTAAGGAGGATGGAAGGGCTTAACGAAGTGGGACATTGTGTGACAAGAGGTGGGAGGAACCACTTCGTGACTCACATATCTAAACCTAAAGTATTAAAACGCGAAACTTTAACTGTTAACGAAAAATTTCAATATGTTACCTACTCTATCTTTAGGCTTTGTGGCCTATCCAAAATAGAGCACTAACAACCGAACAAAGTTTAAAATATCATTAACTAGACGGACCGGCAAACTTTGTTTTGCGGCCAACATAATTGACCAAAAAAACAAAACAACAAAAGCAATGTGTTTCTAATGTTTATCTTCGGCTGCTCTGAATCAAAATTTTCATATCGATCATTTTGTTTGCTTTGAGAAAGACACACCTTTGCTCTCTTTTGCTTGCGTTTCTACAACAATAACGTTAACAACACAAAATTCAAGAAGTACCAAAGCATTAACGATAGAAAAGTTAAATAAAATGTTTGTGTATGGATTTGCCAATTTAATAACAACAACAATTTTGAAAGCAAACACAATTTCGTGAGCATACTCAGATACTAATAAATGAGAGGACAAAATACTCAATCCGTAGTTCAAAGATCATCTTCATCTTCCTAATTTTTGCTAATCTGTAGTTCAAAGAGAGCGGATGTGTTTATTTTTATTCTAACAAATATTTAAATTTTTAATTTTTTATACTTCAATTTGTAATTAATACTGTTTTTATAATTGTGCACAATATTAATTTGATCGTGTTTTCGGGTTAGCTAGTGGTGCATAAGTTTTAATAGTTTTAAATTATTTAATTATTATCATTTATTTAATCTTTGGTTTTGCTCTGTGCAATTTGTTGCTTTTCCAGTGCTTAACGTTGTAAGTAAATTTATTTTTTTATTTTGTTGTTGTAATCTTTGCTTTGCATATACTTTTGCTTCTCTTTAATGCTCTTTCATTCTTTCTCCCTCTAAAAATACTCTTTTTTACTTGTGTGTGTAAGATTTAAATTAATTTGCGCGAAATATTTTGATTGTAGAAAACATAATTACGTATAAACTTATTTTTTTACTTATTGTGCATTGCATTTTAAACTTTTTGGAATTTTGTAAATGCAAATTTTCCTTAAATTAGCGTTTATAAATTCTTGGTCTTGTTTCTGTGCATTTTGTTGTTTTTTCGTTTGCTCTAAAACTGGTTTTGGTTTACATTTGCTCTTATACTTAGCATAGTGCCTGCGGAAAGTGTACATTTTTCTTTTAAATTTTATTTTTGTTTTTTAATTATATTAAACATTTATATTTTTTATTGAAAATGCATTGTTGTATTATAAAGTGTAAAAGTAAATTATTTACTCCTAAATGCCGCACTGTAGCTTGTTGGTTGTGTGATAATGCGGCCCATGTTGCCTGTACGGATATCAATGGAAGAATTGCCGATATTATTGATCAAAATATCGGCCTTCGCTGGTCTTGTCCTAATTGTCGGTCTGATGAGATAGACTTTCGTAAATCTGTTACGTTAATGCGTAATGCTTATAATGATCTAGCGAAGGACTTTCGGCGCTTGAATGATAAGTTCACAGCTTATGATAAGTCTTTTAAAGATATTAAAATCTTCGATATATTGCCTAAACGAAAACGGCATCATTCGCCCAAATCAAAAACTTCTTTGTCACTTTTAAACATACCACCTCCATCAACCCCCACTATTTCTATACCTACCCCCACTATTTCTATACCTACACCTACTTTTACTACACCAATGGGGCAGATGAAACTACCGGTGAACTTTCATAAGAATTCTTATGCATCTGTTGTGCAGCATGTTACGGCAGAAATAGCACCTACTAGCTCAAACACTCGAGCTTCAATTGGTCCTAAGCAACTTGTCGCTGTTCCTCCTTCTAAATCTATTTTTGTGTCTAGGTTAACTGAAGATACTTCGGAAGTCGATATCAATCACTACATTCTATCTAAACTGCCAACAATTACAAATGTGAATACCACTAAGTTTAAATTTTCTTTTAAAAGGACAATTTCGTCTTTTAAAATATCCGTTCCCCCTGAATACTGTAGTGAACTGTTACGTCTGAACTTTTGGCCGGCCGGCTGTGTTGTTCACGAATATAACTTTAATAAACGTGCAAACACTGGTGTCATTGCCAAACTCCCCCCAACAAAGTCTACAAAAAACTGATTTCTAGTCGCCCTCAAGCAGCCCTTCCTATGGATCCATCGAACCTCAGTTTGATCATATATTTTCAGAATGTCAGAGGTTTAAACTCTAAATTGAATAGACTTTTCACTAATAGCTTCTCTTTTCATTCAGATGTAATTGTGTTTGTAGAAACATGGCTTCGTCCAGATGTTCTGAATTCTGAATTGTTTAACAATAATTACCTAACGTTAAGGAAAGATCGATTTGATCGCGTTGGTGGTGGAGTTCTGATTTCTGTTAGAACTTCTTACTCTTCTGACTTGGTGTCTATTGATAATATTGATGACATTGAGTTTATTTGTGTAAAGATTTCATTTTCCAATTCCAATTTATTTATTACATGTTCCTATATACCACCTGCTTCTGATGACTCTGTTTACTTATCACATCTGACAGCTATTAAGAAACATCTGTCTTTTATCAAAGATACTGATAAGGTCTTAATCATGGCAGATTTTAATCTTCCAAATATTTGTTGGACAGCCTCGGATAATTGTAACTCTGTAATATCATCAGTAAGCTGTGAGTTTGTCGATTCATTGCTGAATCTTTCCTTTCAGCACGTAAACTACATAGCTAATAACATTAACCGAATTTTAGATTTGGTCTTTACCGACAGCACAAATGATGTTTCCTTGTTTCGAAGTAATCCTCTTTCCACTCCAGAGGATGCTTATCATCCAACTTTGGAATTAAACATCTTTCTGAATGGGTTTGGATTTCGTTCCAATAATCCCGCTAATTTGCTTTCTACGTCAAGACGTGTTTTCTGCTTCAAACAAACTGACTTCTTTAAGCTAAATTCTCTTCTTACAGCCACTGACTGGTCTTATTTGTATTCATGTGATGATGTTGAACTAGCTGCAAAGTTTTTTTATACAACTATGAAAAATCATTTCAAATTATGTGTTCCGAAAATTAAACTGCAATATAACCCACATACGCCACCTTGGTTTTCTTGTGATTTAATTAAATTAAAGAATTTAAAAAATAGACTATTTAAAAAATTTAAAAGGTCCGGTTTGTCTGCTGATTATACTAAATACGCTATATCCCGCTATAATTTTCAACACCTAAACAATTTCTGCTATCAGTCATACGTGACACATGTCAAAGAGGATATTAAAAGAGACCCTAAAAAGTTTTATAACTTTATTAACATGAAGCGCAGGTTGGATATATTCCCATTCTGTATGAAATTAAATGGTGTTGAATGTTGCAGCGATGGAGAAATTTCCAATCTTTTTTCGAACTTTTTCCAAAGCACTTACACTAATTTCAATAATGATTGTAATAGTCCATACCCTTATCATATTCATCAATTTAATCAATTTAATATGCCAGTTATTGATTGTGATACAGTATTATAATATTTAAAATCTTCTAAATTAACGTTTTTACCGGGACGAGATGATGTACCTAGTTGTATTCTAAAGCAATCTGCAAATTGTTTGACTTATCTCTGGATACATCTGTATTACCTAATATTTGGAAGCAGTCCTATATTATCCCCCTCCACAAAAAAGGCAGTAAAGCTAATATATCAAATTACCGAGGAATAGCTAAGCTTTGCGCTATTCCAAAATTGTTTGAACATATTATCACCGATCAGGTGCAGCATTTTGTTCTTCCTTTATTAAGTACTTCACAGCACGGTTTCACCAAGAAGCGTTCAACTACAACCAACTTATTAGAATTTACTTCGTTGGTTAATTGTAGTTTTTCACAACAACATCAAATGGATATCATTTACACAGATTTTAGTAAAGCTTTTGTCACTTCCTACTCCTTAAAAAACTGAATACCTTTGGTTTTCCTCCCAAGTTAGTTAACTGGATTACATCCTATCTAACTTCCAGAACCCAAAGAGTTATTTTTAAAACAGCTATATCTAAGACTATTTGTGTAACTTCATGTTGCCCTCAGGGTAGCCACCTTGGCCCATTATTATTTAATATTTTTATAAACGATTTGCCATCCGCCATAAAGCATTCTAACGTCTTAATGTACGCTGATGATGTTAAGTTATGCTTATCTATTTTATCTCCGGTCCAACAAATGTTTCTTCAAGAAGATCTTGATTCCTTATCTCAGTGGTGCTCTAAAAATTATCTTTCTCTTAATTGTGACAAATGTAAAATAATGTCCTTTTACCGCAAAAATTTAATTGTAAAAAGCTACCACATTAATGATCACATTCTAGAACGTGTCACACAATTCAGTGACCTGGGTGTGTTGATGGATCCAAAGCTGCATTTTGGGTCGTATATTTCTTGTATCACATGTAAAGCTAGGGGTGTTTTAGGATACATTAAACGTTGGTCTAAAGAGTTTAATGATCCTTACACCACCAAATTATTATTCACTTCATTGGTTAGACCAATACTTGAATATGCTTCATGTGTATGGGATCCACAGTTTAAAAAGTATAGTGATAGTATTGAGTCTGTTCAAAAACAATTCTTGCTTTTTGCACTGCGTCACTTACACTGGGATCCTAATATAAACTATTTTACCAAAGCCGTCTTAAATTAATCCGCCTCCCGAAATTATCCAGTCGTAGAACGACTCTTGTTGTCACATTCTTGCACAATCTTATTGTAGGCAGCATCTTTTCCCTATCCTTGCTTGGTGGTATAAATTTTAATGTTCCTTTTCGGGTTACAAGGAATTATTCTATTTCTTCCAATCAGTTAAAATCTAATCTCTTAACTCTCCTTAACACATAGCATTCTTTTAACTATTTAACTTAATTTCGCACATTTTATTTAAATGTATCTTTATAGTGAATGATAATTAGTATAAATGGCTGATGATGATGAAAATGCGATGGCAAAGTGAGCAAAGTTGGATGCTGTTTATGGGGAACTTCACCATCGCATTTTTTCCCATCCAAAAACAAAAAGCGAATTACCGAACGATACTGCTCTTTTTCCACCTTAGCGAAAATCACGAAACACGTCTTACTCGAAAGGCTGCCAAATCCAAACTAACCTATCAATCAGTCTGAAATTGTTTTGCCGCCGTTAGATAGATGGCAGCACACGATGATACGAGTAACACCAACTTTCCTCAGGAACGCCCTCCGTCGTAAAACACGGGTACTTAGTGAACCGCCCTCGTAAATGTCACACGGGAAAGGGCACCATACAATTGAACGAGTGAAAACATTGAGTGGTTAAGTCAATTGCAGCAACATTTAAAGTTTGACCTTATGCTTGTGCGTTCCAAATGCTAATATAATTTGAAATTTTATCCGTTTGAACCGAAAGGCAATTCTGAGGGTATCATCGGTATTATTGGTATCAAAACAGTTTCATCAGTTCCGCATCCATTTAATATTGTACATTTGATCACAAATGTTTTGAAATTAACTATTTTAAGGCTTGTACCGTTGCACAGTTTAGGTGGGTATAAATTTCTTAGTAATATAATAGTTGAACCTACCTTTAATACCAATTTGTCTGGCGGAATTCCGGGAGGCGTCAAGGAATTCAAAAATTCAGTTTGGATAATGTACTGCCTCTCTCTATCCACGACTGTGTCAACGGAGTAGTAGATTAGTAGAGATGCTTCACATTTCGAAAGTATGAAATCATTTTATTTTATTAACTTTCTCATTAGTAGATTATAGAATAGCCCTTTCTTTAAACAAATTTAGTGTCTTAATAGTTATGTTGCTAATATCAGGATATACCTTTTCAATCAAAGATTACCATTCCCTACTTGAAGTAAGTTGTCAGAAAATTATTATCTTCGCTAGACGATAAAATTCTCATATTGGTTTCAAATTCACATTTTGTTGTATGTATGGGACTAAAGATACGATCTTTTGAAAGATACATTAACTTCGTCTGCTCTGGTCCCCCTTGCAATAAATGAAAAAGTTTGACGGAAGTCTCCCGAGGACAAAACGGTGCAAACACCCATTAGGCATTTTCTGTTGCGCAAATCTCGCTTTGTCCTCAATGCCTCAACAGAGGCTTTATGAGACATAGAAGCCTCGTCGCTAATAATACAACTACAATGTTGCATTAATAGAGACGTCTTTACTACAAATTTTCAGTGGAAGAAATAGAAGTCTGGCTGCTATTCGGGACGAATGGGAATTTTTGTACCAGATCTTACTTGCGCTAATAATACATTTATTAAAAATGTTTTGCCGGTGCCAACAAGAGCATATAAAAAAAAATCTTTCCTTTATTACTGTTAACTGATGACACATTTCATAAACTATTTTTTGTTCAGTATTCAAGAGATTCTCATTTTGAATGGTCTGTAAAAGTCGGGAATGGTCATAGTTTGTCTCTCGTATATTGTTGTTGATTGTTGCAAATATATTTGAATTTTAAATGTTATCATACGTCAGAGTTCTGGCAAAATCATCTGCTGAATATAATTTAAAAATGCTGTCAGTGTCGTGTCTCAAGGATTGTTAACATGATTTATGTTGTTTTCAGCAAAATACACTATCTCGTTATTAACCACCACTGAAATGTAAACTGTCTTTATTTTTTGGATTCAATTTATCGGTTTTATTCCAAAGGTTTTATACCTGCAAGGGTATAGAATAGTATGGCAACGCCTCATAAGTATAAGTAGTGTAAGTATAAGTATATAAGAATAAGCTGGCAATGATGTAAAATTATGTGAGATCATTAAGAGCTGATCAATAAAACAAAACAGATGAAATACGAGAGAAGACGTGTTATATATTTTACCGCCTAACAAATCAGAAGTGGGATAAATCCAACAACACATCAAAGAAAATAACGGTAAAAGGAAGAATAAACAAAGTTTTGTCTGTAAAATAAAGATTAATGACATAAAAAATTGAACATTGAATGCAATGGCAATGTTGAGGAACGGTGAGTGCAGTGGTCAGGGATGAATTTGGTAGTTAGGTGACAAATTTATATAAAGACAACGGCAGCAAATCATGGGAAACGGCACCAGATGACAACAGCAAAGCAACAACGGTAGTAGACAAACACAGCAAAGCATCGGCAACAGCAGCAGAAAACAACAAAGCAGCGACAACGATAGTAGGCGACGACAGCAGAACGGGATCAGTGAAGTGTGAAGTAAGCAACGTTTTTGTAAATGAGTGCATTGTGAACAAGAACAATGTAAGCAATGACAATGTGGAAAAAGGTTAGAATAGTAAAACAAAGGGTTATAATGCCATGAAACAACGGGATAATATGGAAGAAGTGTACAATACACAGAAAATGATATGTTAAGACAATGTAATAATAATTACACTGCGCGCAAAGAAAATAATATTTCATTTGTTTATCTCAAAGATTTAATTAATGAGTTTGATCCGAGTGCAAATGATAGCAACTTTAAATTGTTCAAAGAACATATAAAGAATGAACAATCTACTTACGATTTGGATGAGAATAGTGTCCGAGCACTGATAGCCAATAGAGTCAATGGTAAAGCATCGAAATGGATCCAAAATCGTACTGATATAATTACGATGTCAGTCAATGACTTATTACAGGAAATGTCTGTCATATTTGAAAGTTACCAAACTGAGACAATGTTAAAGAAAAAGTTTGACCAAAGAGAGTGGCTTGTGGCCGAATCATTTCAAGAGTATTATTATGAAAAAACAAAAAAAGCAATAATAATCAGCTAGATGGCCCGGCCAACTTCGTTGTGCGGCCGACACAATCGACCACATTCTAGAAAAAACATTTGGTTTTTTTGTAAGTGCTAAGAACTTCTCTGTAAACAAAGTTTTTTGTGAAAACTCTACTATCACGTGATGAATGGCCCTGATCTGATGTTTCACAAATATAAAATCGCAATTTATTGAATGATCGAACTCTACTGGCGGCAACATACAATTGTCCGTAAGTAAACACAGGTTGTCTCAACAAAATTCAAACTTTTTGAAACGTTTGACCTTGGGATTTATTTATAGTCATCGCAAAAGCTAGAATGACTGGAAATTGAGTTCTTTGAAATTTGAACGGTAAAAGAGTTCCCGAATAAGTCAAATGAATACGGGGAATTAAAATTCGAATATTACTCGCTACACCTGTTAACACCTCGCAATCTATTGAGTTTTGTTGCATTCGTTTTTCGCGCATGCGAGTTCCGTTTACTAATGCTTTTCCTGTATTTAAATTCCGTATTAATAATACAGTTATCTTTTAAAATCTATTTATAGGGAGACAGACCACTAACTGATACAGTCTTAAAAAACTCAATAGGAAAATTGTTATGTTCACGTGCATCATCACTAACAATTTTATCAATGCTGTGGTAAGCCTGCTCCTCTCCAGCTATTCGTTTTAAGACTTCTAAATTTATAAACGAACAATCATCATTTTTTGGAACCTAAATAACTGTATTTCAACGATATCCGAACCAAGCTGAGGAAAAGCTTCCATTTCACCGCTACCAAGTGATATAAGAAACTGAACAAATTGAATTTCATGAGGAAGGGCCCTCATATTTCGAGTTAAAGTGACACGATGAAAGTTTCGAAATTCAGACCACGATGTAATACAATTTTCTATGAGGGTAACACGTGAACCATGAGGAACATTTATTCTCTCCCGAACGCAAGTCTCTCAGCAATCTATCAATTTCATAGCATAAAGAGGATGCATTGAAATTTCGTCGTTTATAATCAGTGACGCAGAATTGAGGAATCTACCTTTACTACTGTTAGGAATGATAT
>JAWNKV010000754.1:0-61235 GCA_035041805.1 Amiota mariae
AACAGCAATTTTTCTATTTTTCATAGAATTTTCAAGCAGTTAAATATGGACATTACAACATACTATATGTTAACAATGAACATATGATAATGTTGTGCAGCGTAAAAATTAAGAAATAAGGACCATTTTGAGAGATCGACACATAACGGTAAAAAAATTGGCATCATCTCTGTTTTTTACACCATGTGTATGTATGTAAAGATGATATTTATTATCATATTAAAACGATAAGTAACAGAATAATAATAATTGATTGATTGATAACAACACGACTTGATAAGTGAAGTTATCTCAACTTTTAACATCACTTCGCCAAATACGACCGACTTCGTTGTCTGCTCTTCAGCAACTGACTTTTACTCGCTGGTCTCCTTTGCTTTGCTCTCATCCTTCTTCACAATCGACGATCAGACCACATACGCGCACATTACACGCAACGCTGATCGCACTGTTCTTACATGTATTTATATGGAGCTAAGATAATAATTACAAAATATAATTTAGTTATTAATATGAGCAATAGCGGCAAAGGCCTTCAACTCAGGAGTTAGGAAAGATTGGAGGAAAACAGAAAAGTGCAGGACCGGACTTGAGCGGGAATCGAACCCGCGACTCTAGGATGTCAGCAGTTAGTCAGCACTAACCAATGAGCTTGTCATCGTCGTGGCATAAGTATTTTGACAAAACCTTTGTAGAGGTGTTCACGCACGTTTTTTCTAGTGACAATCAATTTTATTGATATTACAATAATAAAAACCATTCCAAATGAATTTAATATAGCGCGGCAAAAAGTGCATTATAAATAAAGAAACTTCAGAAAATTATAGCCTTTTCACACTGACCCTGAATCTGAGGCGGTACGAAGTTCGTCGGATCAACTAGTATTCATCTAAAGCATCAATCTGCTGCAGATCAATGGAATAAGTATGCCAAGAATCCAAACAGTGAGCGTACTGTTCGGCGACGTTTGAAAGAAAAAGATTTCAAGACATTCATAGCAAAGTACATACCTTACATATCAAAGGTGAACAAGCTCAAAAGATAGATTTTCGGAAAGGAGCATCTGCACAAGCCAAAAGAGTTTTGGAGAAACGTTCTATGGACAGATGAAAACTTCTTTGATTACAACTCATCAAAATAAAAGATATTTGTAAGGCTCCCACTGGTATGAAAACAAAAATATATCCCCGTTTGTCAAAAAGTGAGCCATGGTCATGTTCTGTGGATGTATTCCGTACAATGTGTTGGGTGACTTGGTTCCCATCGCCGGCTCGATGAACCAAGGTCAATACTTGAGTACCCTGAACGATAAACAATTCCCTTCCGAAGACAAGCTGATTGGAGAATCATTTATCCTGCAAAAGGATAATGCCCCATGCCACAAAATCAAGATGACAATCAAATTTTTGAAGCATGTTGGTGTTGCTACTCTGGACTGTGCACCTCAAAGTCCAGATTTGAATGCTGATAATTGTCAAAATACGTATGCCAACACATAAAAATTACTTAAATTCATTTCTTTTTAAGTTCTTATGAAAAAAGTCAATTCAATTAATTTTTAAGTTGGTATTAGCGATATCTATAAAAGAAAAAACAAATTATTAATTTCTATAAATCCAAAAACACATAATTTTCTTTTCGTCAAAATAATTGTGCCGAGCAGTGTATAAACAAACTGCATATCGGGAAACCAAAAAGCAAGATTGCAGTGCAGACAGGCACGAAACTCTAACAAAAACTAAGTCTGCAAAACCTCCCCTCCAGAGAAAAGCTCGAACAGGCTTTTAGACAGCATTACTAAGTCATCGGTAACAACAATTTCCACATTTTCTCTTACCAAAGATAATACAATATTAAAGAAACTAAGGTACGGACGTACTCGAAACTACCGCACTCTAAGTTTCTAAATGAGTCTAATCGCAATGGTTACAAATATCCTGATAGTTTCAATTAAAGTTATTAAAACCTCCATTGATTGTAAGGATATAAACGTTGCTCTTGAAAAAAAGGGTCAACCCCAATGGTTGATAATATAATTCATAAAAAAAGAATACCGCAGCCAATGTTCAAAATTGAATTAAAACCGAACTCGCAGGGTCTACGAAAAAATGAAGTAAACCTAATTTATAATCTACAATATCTACTTCATCATAGAGTGAGAATGGAGGAGCCTCACAAGCGTGTAAATCTTATGCAATTGTCGGGAATTTGGTTATATTAAGCCTTACCCTCAGTAAGCGTAGCTTGCGGAGATTTCCATGAAAAGCCTACTGGAGTCGGGCTCTAACAACAAATATATTTGTTCACTATCAAATACAGTAACTCCAAATATACCTTATGCCAGTACCCTACGTCAATAGCACAATACCACTACACAAACATCTTTTTTTTTTTTTTTGTTGTGCGAAACATGGAGGTAAAAATTTTCCAAAGATACCGACTAAAAAACCCCCTATCGCCTCAAGCCCCTTTCAATTCCTACGGCACCGCCGAAGCATTCCTTCGTAGGGAGGGATAATAAGCTTAACAATTTAAGCAGGCACCATTGTTCGCTCGTACATTCGATCACCCCTCATAATGTTGGCAATTTCAGAAGAGAAGTATGCCCAGTCATCCACCGATGTTTCCATGCGCCTTACAATCTCATGTGAGCTGCAAGGAGATCCAAGGCGCGCATACACTCTTCGTCGCTCCGCTTCGAAATGGGGACACTCATGAAGAAGATGCTCCGGATCCTCCACGACATCTCTGCACAGACCACAGAACGGATCCGCAGCGTGCCCAAACCTGTGGATATACTGTCTGAAACAGCCATGGCCAGTTGCGAATTGAGTAAATTCGAACTCCACATCACCAGAACGACGTTTTATCCAATTCGTAATATCTGGGATAAGCTGGTGTATCCTCCGCGACTCTGCCCTACTCCACCTGTGCTGCCAAATGTTCAGGTATCTGGACTTAATCTTGACCTGAGAGGATGCCCGTGCGATACACGAACACAAACATCTGCGAAGACGAACTTGTAACCTAACCCACAAATTGTCAAAGCAAATAGTTCAAAGCAAAATGCGTGTAACGAATCGAAAACCACAAAATTCCACTAAAACCATGTTGCTGAATTTACTTCAGATCCTACATCAGTCAATGATGCAAAATATACCCCAAGATATGATGAAAATCCAAATTTAAAATATAAAAAAGACTAACTTTAGCCATGCCAAAGTTGTAATACTCTTCACACCCCTGCTAGTAGTCCGAGGGTCTTGAAATTTATAAGGTTGGTCGATATGGGTCAGAATCTTATAGTGTTAAAATTTCAAGTCGATAGTACAAAAAACAAAAACTTTTTCTAATAAGAACTTTACTTTAAAAAGGTGTTTGTATGGGAGGTACCCCCCTAGTGGTACGATTCGGCAGGTTCTCGAACTTGATCGGTGTTTGGTAAAAAGAAATCTATGTACAAAATTTCAGCTATCTAGAAGGATCAAGTAGTCGTCGTTTTATAATTTTTGATTGTGTTTTGTTGTTGCTTTTGCAGCAGAGCAGCACAAAGTGTTCACTTAAATATTACAAGTCTATGCGACTATTTTCTGCTTTCACTTTTGGTTCTCCCCGCATATTCCCTTCATCCCATTAGAAATGAAATTTTCCAGTCATTCCAGCTTTTGCGATGACTATAAGTAAGTCCCAAGATCAAACAGTTTAAAAAGTTGGAATTTTGTTGAGACAGCCTATGTTTAGTCACGGATAATTGTATATTGCAAGTAGAGTTCGATCATTCAATTTTATATATTTGATACATCAGATCAGGGCCATTTATTACGTGATAGTAGAGTTTTCACAAAGAAAAATGTTTACAAAAAAGGTATTAGCACTTAAAAAACAAATGTGATAATTGTGGCCGCACAACGAAGTTAGCCGGGACGTCTAGTTCCATTATAAAAAATCAATCTTCTTCACTACTTTTTAAGTTTTTAATTTCATTATTAACAAACAAATTTTAGTATTAACCACTAGTTTTTAAGTTTTTGAATCTCATTATATTTATATTTATTAAGTTGAGGAAAATATACGCTGCCTTTTTCTGTTCACTTGACTTTGAAGTGTCATAATTTTTAAACGTTTTGTTTCATTTGGCAACTCGTTTTTTTCACAGCTGACAAATTAGTTAAGCATTGCATTGAGATTGGTTCGTTATAGAAAGTTAAAGTTAAGTAAAAGTTGAGTAAAACCGAAATGTAAATGTAACCTTTTTTGAAGTGAATTGTAAAGGGTAATGAGAAATGGAAAACATACGAGACTGTTGTGCGAAAGTGGTGTTGGTCGAAGCGAGATGAAGCTCCAAAAACAGTTTAGAACTCTTGAGAGCTTGAAATGTTTTTTTTTCACTCCGTGATATAATTGATTTTTTTTCTATACTTTTAATTCATAATACTTTAATTCAGGTAATATTTATTTTG
Source organism: Amiota mariae (assembly GCA_035041805.1). NCBI lineage: Eukaryota > Metazoa > Arthropoda > Insecta > Diptera > Drosophilidae > Amiota > Amiota mariae. Next base: position 4,461 of record JAWNKV010000754.1, read on the forward strand.
ATCGTGTTTTGTTCATCAGATCTTCTTGGAAATTATGATTTCCATCTTCCTTTACCGTTTCTTTCACCCTGTCTTATGACCAATAGTGATTCATTTTTACATCCTTCTATGCACTCTATGTCCATGCCTACAAACTCACCTGGGACTACTAATACTTTACTTGTGCAAATTCACTTGAAGCTTCTAAATCCTCTCCTGTTCTTTCTTCTGTTGCTCCACGGCGACAAGTCTTCATTTCTAGGGTGGCAGCTAACACAACCTGTGATGATGTCGTTTCTTATATAGAAGCCAAGTTAGAGGTAAAGGTGACTGTGCAGAAATTTAATTTTTCTAACCCACGTGATATTGCGTCCTTTAAAATGAGTGTCCCCGACAACATTTTTAATATTGTTTGTGATGCAAAATTTTGGCCTGAGCAAGCTGTTGTTCATGAATTTAAGCCTCGGTGTAAAAATCTTCGTCCGACTGTTAGTGTAGCCTAGTTCCTCTAATACAATTTCAAAAAACTAATTTCACCTTCTGAAAATCTTTCTATTCACTATCAGAATATAAGAGGTCTCTTTCTAAACTTGTCGTTTTTTATAGGGATAGTTTATCCTTTGAAGCTGATGTTATAGAGTTTTCAGAGACATGGTTCAACTCTGATATTCTTAGTAATGAAATTTTCTGTTCAAATTTCGTTACATATAGAACAGATCGCCGTAATCGCCTTGGTGGTATACTCATCGCTGTTATATCACACTTACGATCGGAATTTGTAGATCTGAACTTTCCAGCTAACATTGAGTTTATTTGTGTGAAGTTATTTTTGCCACATGAATCTATCTTTATATCATGTTCTTTTATTCCGCATACTTCCATTTCGGAAATTTATTTGAGTCATGCCAGTGCTATTAACTCATTTAATAATATTCTTCGAGACCGTGACTGCTTTATCGTGCTAGGCGATTTTAATCTTCCATTAATTTTTTGGTCCTTTTCCAGTATATCGAATTATCTACTTCCTTCAGCACATCATGATTTCTTGTGCAGCATGTTTGACCACTCTTTGTTTCAAATAAACTCTGTAGTCAATTTTTTGATTAGATCACTTGATCTAGTGTTTAGTAAGATTTCGCTAGTGTTTCTGGTTCTAGTTGCCAACCATTATGTCTTCCTGAGGATACTTATCATCTAACATTAGAAATATCCCTGTCTGTAACCTGTCCAGCATCTGCCTCTTCATCTATATGCAAGCGTCGGTTTAATTTTCGTAAAGTTAACTTTGCTCAACTGATTGCAATCTTTCTCGGAACAGATTGGTCTTTCTTATTTAATTGCAGTGATATGTCTACTGCTATTAATTTTATTTATGCAACGATATACAATACTTTTGTTGCCATTGTCCCCTATATAGTTGATTCGATAGTATCTTATAAACCACCTTGGTTTATTAGAAGACGAGGTTACATAAAAACTTTAAGAGAACTGGCTCTTCTATTGCTTTTGCTAACTTTTGTGTAGCCCGAGCTAATTTCCTTTCACTAAGTAACATATGTTATAATAACTACCTCTCACGTTGTAGACTGCAAATTTCTCGTGACCCTAAGCAGTTTTATAACTTTGTTAACTCGAAGCGCTAGACTTTTTCATTTCCCTCATCGTTGTATATAGCTGATGAACAAGCCCACAGTGATCTTGGTATTGCACACCTGTTTGCAAAATTCTTTCAATCCACTTATTCCTCTATATCTTATTTTGGGAACTTTTACACATATCCCACTTCCCATTGCAACCACATTGTTACTCCCGTAATTGATGAAGAATATCTTCTTCTTAATTTGAAATCGTTGAAACCCACTTACTCACCTGGTCCAGACAAAATACCTAGTTGCCTGCTTAAGCACTGTGCGGAGTCTTTGTGTAAGCTGCTTCTTAAACTTTTCAATTTATTACTTCAGAGCGCATCTTTCCCTGATATCTGGAAGGAATCCTTCAATGTTCCGCTACATAAAAAAGGTAACAAAGCTGACATATCAAAATATAGAGGTATTGCCAAACTTTCTGCAATACCAAAGTTGTTTGAAAAAATGCTCACATCAACCCCTTATCACTACTGTAAATCTATTATTTCTCCGTGTCAACATGGTTTTATGAAGAATAGATCACCAACTGCTAACTTACTTGAATATACATCTTTGGTAAATCTTGGTTTTAACGAAAAATGTCAAACTGATGTCATTTATATTGACTTCAGCAAGGCGTTTGATTCCGTTAATCATGGTCTGCTTTTACTTAAACTGAATCCTTCTGGTTTCCCGCAAGATCTTCTATGTTGGATATCTTCATATTTAAGAAATAATCTTAATGTTATTAGCTATGTAGTTTACTTGCTGAAGGGAGAGATCCAGCAATGAGTCGACAAACTCACAGCTTACTGAAGATAGTACAGAGTTACAATTATCAGAGGCTGTCCAAGAAATATTTGGAAGATTAATATCTCTCATGATGAAGACCTTATCAGTATCTTTGATAAAAGACAAAACTTTCTTAATAGCTGTCAGATGTGATAAGTAAACAGATTCATCAGAAGCAGGTGGGATATAGGAACATGTAATAAATAAATTAGAATTGGGAAAATGAAATCTTTACACAAATAAGCTCAATGTCATCAATATTATCAATAGACACCAAGTCAGAAGAGTAAGAAGCTCTAACAGAAATCAGAACTCCACCACCAACTTGACCAAATCGATCTTTCCTAGACGTTGAGTAATTATTGTTAAACAATTCGGAATTCAGAACAGAGAGTTTGGCAATGACACCAGCATTTGCATGTTTTTAAAATTATATTCGTAAACAACACAGTCGGCCGGCCAAAAGTCAGGATCTAACAGTTCACTACTGTATTCTGGGGCAATGGATATTTATAAACACGAAATTGTCCTTTTAAAAGAAAATTTAAATTAAGTGGTATTCACATTCGTAATTGTTGGCAGTTTAGATAGAAGGCTGCCGAAGTATCTTCAGCTAACCTAGACACAAAAATAGATTTAGAAGGGGGAACAGCGACAAGCTGCTTAGGGCCAATTGTTTGCTGGAGTGTTTGAGCTAGTAGGCGCTATTTTTGCCGCTACATGCTGCACAACAGATGCATAAGAATTCTTATCATAGTTCAACGGTAGCTCCAACTGCCCATAGGTGTAGATATAAAAAAGTGGGGGTAGGTACAGAAAAAGTGGGGCTAGGAACAGAAATAATGGGGTTTTATGGAAGTGGTATGTTTAAAGGTGCCAAAGAAGTTTTTGATTTGGGCGAATGACGCCGTTTTCGTTTAGGCGATATATAACTACGCATGTTAACACTGTCGAAGCAAAGATCATTAAATATAGCATGAATGCTTGCTACGAGAGCAGAGCAGTAGCATTACAATAAAGAACAACATGGTCGAACATGTAATGTATCGTAGTGTACGTGACAAATTTATCAACTTGAGTAACGCTGTAAAGCAATTTTCATTTGATTTTGATTCGGATATTGATGTACTCAGTGAATGTCAGTTCGAGTAGCCCCTTCAACCTCTTTTATTATCACCTTCTCCCATGAACAACCATACCCCTCCCCAAATCTCATCCAACACTCCTCTTGTTCGAGCCGTAAATACCCCTCCAGACGATCCTATCTCAACTCCTGTGCCCCCTGTAATATAGGTAATACTACCCATATCTACAGTATCTGTCCCCAAGCGGTCAAGACCTGTTTTTTCTCTTTCGTCGGACACCATTGTGAAAAATAATAGCGACACTTTAAATGTGGTTTCACAGCCTATTTAGTCGATACTGGCCCCTCGGAAACAAGTTTTCCTCTGTAGACTGTCTTCTGATACAACCTGTGACGTTATTAATAGATATATTGCTTCCACGTCTAATGTGATGGGTATTGTGCAAAATTGAATTTTTTCACAACCAGCCTTCAGCAGATCTCTATTATATATCAAAATGTTAGGGGATTGTTGTTCAAGCTTCAACATTTTTAAATTTGGTTTGCTCGTGAGCTTCCAATTTGGAAAACATAAAGTGTAGACAATATAAAAAAATTAAAACCTCCTATGTAGTACTCTTTAAATTTCTGTCAGTAAATTTCCTTTGCTATAAAAATTATCTTAGTCGTTGTTGGTTACAATTTTCAAGTAACAATAAACAATTTTACAAATTTGTTACTGCTTAATGCAAATCTGCGTTGCATCCTTCCTTGTTTTTCTTATATAATTGGTCTGACTTATAGTGTAGATAGACTGAAGAAAAACCTTATTTTTTTTTAACATTTAAAAACCTGTTTATTTTTACAAACAACCACAGCGAAAAACGACGTAATTGAGGGTTGTTGTTGTAGAAATCGAAGGATTTTTTGAACTGTTTAAAAAAATAAACTTTTTTTTAAAAAAGTGTCGACTGGTCGCCCCACAGCAGTTTTGGACAATTTCTGCCTCTTTAAAGCTGGATCTTGCATCTTGTTTCGCTGCACGAAAGCACCAAATGTTGAAATGGAGCGAATTACATAACTTTGTTGCGAAAGCTGCAACGTCAAAAGTTGATCAACTTCGACTTCAACAGAAAACAGTATTGGTAAATGGGAAAATAATTGGTTTGTGAACCAACAGAACTGCTTGATCGCGTGGTGAATGACAAAAAACTGATTTGGTAAATGGCAATTTCTTTGCAGTATTTATGTTAAATTTGGTGGCAGACGTTCCTATCTAATTAAAAAGTGGAATTCAATTTATTACATGATAATAAAAATATATATTTCCTTTATTTAATTATTCAACTTTTAATATGTTTTTCTTCAATAATTACTTTCTCTAATTTTCACATTCACAGCTGTTTTTGTTTACTGAAGTCAATAACGCTGAAGTCGTTTACGTAGTTCGACGTCGTTTGTGTAATTTGAAGCTGCAATGGTGCGTTTGTCGACATTGCAGCTTATCGGTGAAGTCGTTTGTGTACTTCCAGCTTTAGGTCATTTTTGTCCCTTTTCGTTAATCAGTAAACATAAAACAGCTGATCATTCTACAAGATAAATCGAACGCTGCTCTGCCCAGAAATAGTAAACGAAACAGAGGAAATAGTAATCGAACCAGTAATGAAATTATTGCTTGCACAGCTAAATCCAAAGCTGCTCTGCCCAGAAATAGTAAACGAATGAGCAGAAATAGTAAACAAAAGTACAAGCACAACCAAACAGCCATACTCTGCTGCTAATATATATGAATATTGCTGCTGAGTTGCTTCGTAAAATAAACAGTAAACAGCAAAATGCAAAGGCGAAATGAGATAAGAAATTACTTGCTTACTCGCAGCGGCGCCTTTTTTTGAGAAATGCTGCTGAATGCGTAATTAAAAAACGAAAGGCAGACTGCGTTCAAGCAAGTAATTTCTTATTTCTTTTTGCCTTTGCTTTTCGTTTCTGCTTCGTTATTTTACGAAGTCACAGTAAAGCAATAAAAAATGCATTGAAAATAGTCAAGAAATTTCAATCCCTGGGCGTACCCAGTTCAATAGAAATAATTCATTTGGCAAATAATACTCATTTACCTTTGTAAATGGGAAAAAATGAGTTATAATCTACTACAATATGAAAAATTCCTAGAATTAAGGAACTACTCTTCTTCCCAGTTACCAGAAGGTTTTCAAGTCTCTTGACAAAAAAGTCAACAATTCGCTTCAATTCAAGTCATCCTTATCAGCAAGTCCCCTCAAGTCATTTTTATTAGCAAGTCAATTCGCGCATCCGTCCTTATATTTATTATTATTTATGTTTTGAATGGCTCGTTGGCTCAATGGTTAGTGTGCCAAGCTGACATCCTAGAATCGCGGGTTCGATTCCCGCTCAAGTCTGGTCCTGCACTTTTCTAATTTCCTCCATTCCTTCTTAACTTTCCCCCTGAGCTGAAGGCCTTTGTCGCTATTGCTCATATTAATAACTAAATTATAATTTGTAATTATAATATTAGTTCTATATAAATAAATAAAAATAGAATAAAATAATATGTTCATTATACTGTAGAATCGAATTACCAATCCTTGGGAGCAATGTCATCTATACAATCATGTGTGCTTAACAGCAATAAGAAAACAGCGACGAGAACAGAAATGAAACATGCCTCTTTTGGAATCAATTTATACCAATTCACTTGCGGAAATTTTGTTCTGACTTGTCAAATGTCAAAAACTAATAAATAAATTAATAGTAAAAAAATTTGTACAAATAAGCTTTTATTCAAATGCTCTGAAAAGAAGAAAATAAACAGTGGAATAGATGAAACCAAGGCAAACCCATAATTTTGTTACATTGAATTAATAATGCAAGATTGTCATGTGAAATACCCTGAAATTAAAGCATCTTTGGGCTTTAGTATGACATGCATCACATACGATCATTTGGGTGTAGATTTGTTCGCGTTGGATTCCGCGTAATCTGGTAGATGAGACAAATTCAACAAACATTTTTCACGGAAGAAGCACATCGAAGCAAATGATTGCCTTTTTCTTTGGCATTACCGGTCACGTGGCGAAAGTGACGTTAGAGCAACGCAGAATTGTCAATTCTGAATGACACACAGTTTGTTTGCAGAAGTTACTGGAGAAATTCGAAAAAAGCAGAAGAAGAGGCGAATCATTCTTCATCACGATAATGTGAGATTTAGCACTTAATGATTTTTTTTTATTCTCACACATCAAAAATAAATTACATGGTCAACGATTTTCGACACCCGAAGAAGTGGTTGATGCATTCAAAACGCATGTTTTGGTTTTACTTCAAACGGAGTGGAAAAAATTTTTCGAAAATTGGTTCAAACGCATGCAAAAGTGTATTAATCTTCATGGAGAATATTTTGAAAAACAAGAAAACCAATTCCGATCATAAATATTTGTTGTTTTATTATTGGCCAGAAATATAAATTGCAACCCAACGTATAGTGTCGAAATTCTAATTTCTACTAAAATGCATGATAAATAAATTTTGTAAAATGTATTTATAAAAACTTTCCAACCAGTAGAAATGTTATTTAGTTTAATTATTACAATAATTGTTTAAAAAAGTGAAAAATTGTATTTTTGAAAAAATAACAATCTTTACAATCTTTGCTGGCAGGCAAGGAAACACGAATATTATGCATACTTCAAAAACGTTTATTAATAGAAAAACATTTTTATTTTATTACACTGATAGTAAGTAGTCTTCGTTGTTCTTCGCAAAATCGTTTCAAAATTTCACGTGTAATTTAATCGCCATTTTCTTGTACAATTTTTCTATGTACAATAAGACCGTTTAAACGGTTCTTTAGCATCGTTGACTTCATCCATGTTTTCACACGACGCAGTGTAGAAAAGGACCTTCTGTATGTTGCTTGTTGTACAAGGCTGTGCCAAGGAAATTAAAATTGCGTTTTTTGTTGCAGGAAAGAATATTTCTGCCTCCTTTAACACTTCCCTAAAGTCTTCGTTCACGAAAGAATCCAAATGGTATTATTGGCAGACATTTTTTGATTTCTCTTTAAAATCAGCCAATGATATATTTAGCATCAAGTTTGTAGCGACATCAAGCCGAAATTTTCATTATCAAAACGCTGCTCCAGTGCAAATATCAGGGAATCTACATAAGGAATAAAGATCGATTCCTGTGAATATGCATGCACTTGTATGTTCGTCTAGGTATGCGCTTCAGTCGACTTGAAGTGTCTACTATTTGCTATTCATTCTCCCTACTTAATTGTTTACAGCATTTCTAAATAAATTTGATGTTTTTTTATTCTTCGATCTTTTTTTTCAAAACAATTGTAGTAAGTCAAGTTCAGACAGACACCTCATTAGGTTGGAGGACCATGTCAACCACCTGGCATTGAACTTGTTGGACAACAGCAGCCAAACGCGACGCCTGAAAAGGCAACATCCACTAGATCTCCCATTCCGTTTCCCGGATGAGTAATTAACTCATCCAAACACTAATGTGACTTACATTTCACGATAAAATTCGCTGGTTGTCGTCTAACGACAGTTGCAAATAAAGAAAATGGCTTAGAAAAAAAAAAATTTGTAGTAAGTAATAAAATATCTACATCTACCTGGCTACGCCCATGGGTAAGCCACATTATATTGTATTATATACACACATAAGGCAACTGTCAAATTATTGTAAACAAACAAACTAGGTTACAATAAGCTCGTATAAAATGCACGTATAAACACCTAAAAATAAAAGTGGATTTTGTCGACTCGAGTTGACTAAACACCGAATCAGCTTTCGTATAAACAGTGTATTACATTCTTCTCTCTTCCTCAACTTGCACGCCTTCACATTTCAATTAGCGGGAATAACATCTGCACACTCAAAATTTTTTATTTTTTTTTTCAATTTGTTGGAAAAAAAGTTATAAAATTTGTTAAACTACAATAAACGCTAGTTAATAATTATTATATTTTCGTATACTGTCTCAAGCATAGCACTTTTTCCAATTTTTTTTTACATGTTTTACAATAATAAATACTGCAATTATTTTTTAATTAATTCGTCATGAAAAAATATGAACAAAAATATAACTTGATTTAATTTTAATTAAGATAAAAAACTATAACTAGACTTAAAAACTATGATCTAATTATTTACTATTATAATACGAAGTGTCTTCAAAAAATAAGGAGAATTTTCAAATTTCGCGGGCTACGTACATTCGACTTTCGATTATTATTTTTTTTTTATGTTAGTACACTCGTCTCGAAGATATGTTCAACTTCTCTAATTGTGATTCGACGATTCTCCATAACAATTTTCTTCACTTTCTCAACACGACGAGTGTACTAACATAAAAAATAATAATAATCGAAAGTCGAATGTACGTAGCCCGCGAAATTTGAAAATTCACCTTATTTTTTGAACAGACCTCTCAAAGATATACTTGTTTCAAATCTTAGTCCATTATTTGTCTGAAAATCTTGTATATTTATTTTTTTGTTGTTTGCTCTTCCATACTTGTGGTATACTCGTAGGATTGGGATTGCTTGATTATTCTGTATTACTCCTATTTTCTCCCTGTATATAAATTCTTCCGGGGGAACATATTCACTTTGGAGTGTATTAGATAAATATATATCATCTGTATATAGAATCAAATTATTTTCTACACAAATCAAAACAATTTTTAATATGCTGTCTTATGCACACTCATGGTTGGTTGGTTGGTTACCGTGGCTGACTTATATACTCCATTAACAAGCCACAATTAGCACTTAAGTGCCGTTTTGGAACCACTTCCTCGCGGAACACAATCAGTATAGCTAAACCCATCCCGTTGAGTTTAGGTATTTGAGAAGGTCTCCCGGACATGTGACCGAACAGTCCGAGAGTTTTCCTAAAAAGTAATTGCCCAGAAACTTGTTTCTAACCCTCGCCAGTGCTGGGCATTTACATAGAAAGTGCGTGAGTGATTCAGCTTCCTCCACGTCACCACAACTCTTACAAAGACTCTAGTAGGGGATACCCAGTCTCTCCGCGTGTGTTCCAACACACCAGTGACCAGTAAAAATCGCGGTAAGCCTTGCGGTATCTTTGCGTTTTCTGTTGATTACTCTTAAAGACCTATTTTCGTTGTACCTAGGCCAGATAGCACGCGCCACTCTGCAAGATTCGAGATCTTTCCACCTGTTGTTAGCTTGCTGAAGGAAAAACAGGAAGTTGCTCCTCTTGACAACCGCCAGTGGAATAGGAACTTGTTCCGCCAGCGAAGAATCAAGAGATGCACCAAAGCGAGCTAGTTCGTCAGCTTTATCATTTCCCTCAATGTTCCTATGGCCGGGAACCCATGAGAGAGTGATATCTGCTTTACGACTTAGCTTGCTTATCGCCAACCTGCATTTCTTTACAAGCTTGGACTTTACAACGGTGGATTGCAAAGCTTTGAGAGCCGCCTGGCTATCAACGAAAATAGCTATCTTACGACCTTCCGGTACGTCATGTTCTGCCAGCCGACATGCCTCTCTGATTGCTAGAACCTCTGCCTGAAAGACCGTGGCCTCGTTAGGTAGTCGAAAGGAATGGTCTAAGTTTAATTGTGGTGAGTATACCCCTGCACCTACACCACATTCCATCTTTGAACCATCCGTGAAGATTGGAAAGTCAAAATCACTCCGAAAACTGTTTTCTTTCCACTACATCCTGGTAGGAAATTTAACCTTGAAGTTGTTCTTAAAGTTATTATAAGGAACTAAGAAATCGGTTTTTTTCTTGAACATAGTATTTTGAACCGATCCTAGTCCATACGGTCGTTCTGACCAGCAACCCGTCTCTTTCAGCCTTAACGCGCTGTAGCAGACGATGTTTTTAATGTGGAGGTCAATGGGAAGAAGATATAGCAGTACATTCAGCGCTGCCGTTGCACACTCATACACTCACTTATTTTATTGACCGAACGCAGCTCACACCTTTTTGCTAAAACATGCACCATAACTTATTTCTGCTTTATCAACTCTTTAACTATTTCATTTTTCTCTCCTCCTCGACTTCCTCGCCTTCATGTAACACATTTTCGTAACACAATTTTTTAAAACAGCACCTCTTAATCATATCTTTTCAGCGAACGTTCACACACGTTTGGTTATACATACAAATGGAACGTTGTGGCTAATTGTGATAATTAAAATAGACATTTTGTGAGAACAATTCGCAGTCTATGCAAATAATTCTTGCAGCCTATAATAATGTTCTAACTCAATTTACTCAATTTTCAACATAATACAGATATATACAATTATTTTTCTATAAAAGAAATTTACACACGAAAATCTCACGACAAGCTTTTATTATATCATATACAATACAATTGTACAATGTAACATCATTATGCGTTTGGTTTGGTTTGATTTATTTCACAGTTTATTTTCTTCTTGTCAGAGCATAAAAATTTATTTTTAAAATATTTTTTACTATTAATTTATTTTTAAATATTTAGGTACTCTATAAGACCTGGTTTTTAATAGCAGTACGCATTCTCAAGCATATTTTCTAAAAGTTTCTAAAGTTTATGCGAAAATACATATGTCAGTTTAATCATGCTTTTTTCTGTATTATTCTCTATCGTATTTTGAGGGACTCATCTTCTTTATGTCTAAAGATTTTCTAGTATTTGGGCCAGACATTTTGGTTGGCATACAATACGCTTCAGGGTAACATTTTGCTTGATAATCTCTTCATTCTCGGGTCATAGAGAAGTATTCAGAAAGTCATTTGAAGAAATTGTATGTGCCCTTATCTTTTATGAGATTGCGTGATTAGTACACTGTAATATGCCGAAATAAAAAATTCAAATCTACAACATGTTTGGTTATGACTAAGTCTAATTTTTTTTTTTATTAATACCCGATGACCATAAAAATTGACACAGATATGCATTTTTCATGGAGAAAGTTTATTTAGTATTCAATTTGTTGTAAGTGCCCAGTAGTTTATTATATTTATGTTCAAGTTCATACTCAGTGTACAGATATAAAAATGGAACGGAAAGAAGTAGGTGAGCGATGATCTCCGACGTCGTTCAACCGATGGTCATGAAAATTGGCACATATATGTACTTTTTCATGGAGAAGGATTTTATGATAAATAAAAAAAGAAGTCCAACACTGGAAGGTTGACCTGCGGATCATATTTTACCTGTTGCGGACCACTGGGTGGGAACCACTGATTTACACTGAGTATGAACCTCATAAGTGAAGCACCACTTAATTGCCTTTTTTTCAATCATCAAATAAAGATCTTTCCCAAACATCGTCAACAACATCAAGAATCACAATTGGCATGGCGTGCTATCTTAACTCCAACGAATGATGACGTCAATCGAATCAACTAAAATATTCAATTGAAAACTTCTGGTACAGTTACAGAGTACAAATCCATTGATACAGGTACAGAAGATCAAGCTGTTAATTATCCAGTTGAAATACTCAATTCATTGGACCCACCTGGAATGCCACCGCACAAACTGACGTTCAAAGTTGGCTCACCAATAATGTTCCTTCGGAATCTGAACATGCCACAATTGTGCAACGGAACCAGACTGGATTTAATTTAGAAAATCAATGTTTTTCGCATGGCCAACTATTGCTCTAGAGTAGGAACTCCAAAAACTCTGTACATCTATACACCGAATCATAAATCCAAAAATTTTGTTTATCTACTTGAGTTATGCAGACATTTGGAATTTATTAATCGAGGACGCCAATATGTGTATTTCGCATTATAGCCACCGCCGGTCAAAAATCTTTCGACAAGGGTGTCAAAGAAATATTTTCAGATTTTGAAAAACGAGGAGGGTTATATACAGCTGATACCGCTAAATAATAGCAACTCTCTTGCATCTGAATCGAAGCAGCCTGTAAATAGTTGATTCGTTTTAATGTTGTGAAAGTAATCCCAATTTTAAGATAATGTGGTATTTGGTGACGTGACCTGAGCATGTAAATTAAAAAGAAGGAGTAGTTATTTGGGAACAAAGCTATTTGCAACTCCGCGTAACCAAAAATGAAATGCTTACAATCGCAGGAAGAAAAAAGATACTGGTGCAATTGATATTGTGGAAACTTTCTCGAAAATTCAGTCCTTTGAGCCGAGCAAAAACCCAGAAAATCAAAAAAGAAGAAATAGCACAAGTACGTGGGTGCTATTTATAATTCTGGCCTAATAATGAAAAAACAAGTATTTATGATTGAAATTGGTTCTATTGTGTTTCAAAATATTTTCCATGAAGATCAATACTTTTTTGCATGCATTTGAATCAATTTTCGAAGTATGTACTCCCCAACCCCCCACCTAATGGTCCGAGGTCAGGTACTTATATTGTATAAAACACAAAAAAGTTTTTCTAATAAGAACTTTCATTTGGCTCTCGGTTTGTATGGGGGGGGTACCCCCCTAGTGGTCCAAGGGTCTTGAAATTTATATGGTTGGTGGATATCGGTCAGAAACTTACAGAATTCGTATTTCAAGTGGATAGTATGAAAAACAAAACAGTTTTTCCAATAAGAATTTTCATTTGGATCCCAGTTCGTATGGGGGTACCCCCCCCTAGTGGTCCGATTTGGCTGATTACGACAAATGTACTGCGAATGGAAAAGAAAGCTACGCGCATTTCAGCTCTCTAGCTCAAAAACTGAGGGACTAGTTTGCATACATACAGACGTACAGACGCACATGGCTAAATCAACTCGTCTCGTCGCGCTGATCAAGAATATATGTATATAATTTATGGTGTCTGCAATGTCTCCTTATGTGTGTTACAAACTTAATGACAAACTTATAATATTATTCACTGCGTGAAGAGTATAAATAGTTAAAAGGTTAAAGATATAGGAAGAAAATAAATTCATGAAAAATAAGAATTAATACTTAAATAAGAGTTTTTTTTACCTTTCTCGGTATTCGCAGTAAGTGTAGTTTTTTTTTTTGACCAATTCAATAACTAAATATTATTTTTATTATACATACTTTTATATTGTTTATTACAAAATAGACATGCATACAATTCCAAAACAAATTACATAAAAAAAACAACTTATATTCAAGTACAGTTTTTTTTCTACTAGATAATTGTACTCGTAATATGTGCAAATGTTTATGAAGAAACTACGGCTTTAAGTGAGTGTTGATGTGTGTACGAGGGGGGACCAAAAAAAAACGGGAATTTCGTCATAACTTCTTTATTTCTTAATACTTTAACACTGTCATGGTGTCATGGCGTTTGTGGTCAAATTGCTTCACAGAAAGGGCAGTGTGGGCCGGCGCGTTGTCATGATAAAAGAACCAGTCGCTGCAACCCTTCTCATGTGCAAATCTTCGAATAAAATTCTCTGAATTGAACTCCATGACATTCCCGACATCTCACAGAGTTGATAAATGGTTCGGCGAGGGTCTTCACGAACGAGGGCATTGATTTTGTCGACGTTTTCATCAGTCCTCGACGTTGAGGGGCGTCCTAAACGAAGTTGGTCTTCAATAGACATTTCTCCATTTTTAAAACGTGAAAACCAATCGTAAACTCTGGTTTTACTTAGGGCAGCATCCCCATAAGCAGTCTTAAGCATTACAATAGTTTCCGCGGCCGATTTCCCCACAAAATTTCACAGCCCCGCGTTGTTCTCGACAATCTGCCATTACGTTTTCGCCGAAATGTAAAAAGTTGGTTTACTAAAAAAAATCTCACAGGCGAACCGATGCACTCACAGCGACACAACATTGCACACTGACGCAGATGGCGTGACACTAACGGACATGTGGTCAAACAATAGGTTCCCCCACTCTCCCTCCCCACCACAGCGTAATTTCCGTTTTTTTTTTTGGTCCCCCCTCGTACAGGGTGTACTGGTAGTGCAAGAGTGTACTTGAGCTTTTATATTTTTTTATAACAAATTGACCATTTGTAACCAAAAAATTAAAAGCTATTAAAATCATTCAAATTTAAATAAAATGAACAAATTTCACATGAATTTACTCAACGTTTTAAGAAAAACTATTGCAAAGTGGCAAATTGTGGATTTTGATTCTTTGACCATTTCGAATTGCACCTTTTTGTTTAAAATTAATTGTGAATTTACACCAAGGAAGAATCGATTCTTTGTTGAATCGACTATTGAATCGGACAACAACCACATGGAAAAATTTCAGTTTTTGTTGTAAAATGTGAATCGATTCTGGTAGATTCAACAATGGAATCGGCTTTGAATCGAAACAGGGCTGACAAATTTCTGCTAGTATTGGAAAATTGTCGCTAATTTCCAACCGGAACTATCATTTCAACAGACTTCCGCTCCTTTTTTCTTTCAAACCAAAACAAAAAACAGCTGATCATGGCATAAACAATTTGAAGAAAATTTAAAATTGTAATTTTTTTTTCAAATATTAATAAAATAAGTAGGAGAAATGAAAAAGGAAGCTGCAAGAATTATTTGCATACACTACGAAATGTTCTTAATAATGTATTTTTCACACAATTTCCATTTTAATTTCTCACAATTAGCCACAACGTTCTATTTGCATGTATAACCAAAACAAAAAACAGCTGTTCAAGAATCAGAATCGCCGGTGTAAGTTCAAAATTGATTCTCAATGAATCACTTTGGTGTAAATTCACTACAACTTCGTAAAGAGAGGCTAAGGTAAAAAAGTCTGTTCCACGAAATCTCTCTTAGAGCATACGTAATCTTAAATAATTGAGACGAAACGAAAGGAATGATGGATAACGGTAAATTTGTGCTTATCTCTACTGCTGATTCTATTGTCACGTTCAATACCGAAAAGCAGCATTTTTTATCAGTAGAGCAATAATATTCAAAGAAAGTATTGGTATAAATATAATTTGTTTTTAATATCATTATTATAGAAACTCAATTAATAAAATGTATATATATTTTTCTGGAGCCGTTTGTCACGTTCGTTACCGTAAGCAATGAAAATGGCAGGACAGGCGATTGCAAGAAATGCGTTTTGGACATATAAGATGAGTTAGTTCCTCTTACCTATTTAAGAAAAATGGAAGATAATGTGAAGTGGCAAAATTGGCGAAAAATAAATAAGCACATAACCCTTTCAAATAGCGTTGCACCTTTATCAGACCTCATGTACGAACTTAAGGCGCAGCTTTCTCCATGTAAGTTTCATTTTTTTTTTTATTAAAAGTGCTCAACAAAAATATCTTTAGGCGAACAAAAAAGGTTTAAAGCCTTTCAAGTTAGCTATTTAAATCGATTTAGCGGAGTTCCAAGTTCTCTACGGTAGCCCATCCAAACTTTTCATATTTTCTGACAGAAATAGCTCGCAGTTTAAAAACAATTTCATGGTTTGATCCTACCAGATTTTATGAAAAAATTAAATGTGATTCCAATGTCTTTGCAATGGAAAGGACACTGTTGATGGAGGTTATATAAAGAAAGGTTTGGCAAATAACAAAGTCTAACAATGTGGATTTATGAGACGCTCAATCATTTTTTGAATGTGCAAAAAATAACATAAACGGCATACAATTATATTACATCTCCTCACAGCAAATTGAAAATGGGTCCTTAAAATTACATGAAAAATGGAAAGATGTAAAAAGCATTCCGGGTATCCACAAACTGATAGAAGCAGCTCTGACTGCATATTTTTTTAAAAAAACTATAAAAAAGAAATTGTTCATTTTTAGGGTTCCGTACCCATAGGGAACTAATAGGACCCTATTACTAAGCTTACGATGTTCGTCCGTCCGTCTCCTGCTCTATTTCATGAACCGTAATAGGTAGAGTTGAAATTTTCAGAGAGTGTGTAATTCACATTTTTAGAAGCATTGTTCTTTAATTTAACCTTTTGTATAACAAATTTTTTTTTTTTGTAGTATACTTTTAAGCTGTTATTTGTAGTATACTTTTAGGCTGTTAAATATGCACATAATTTAATATTTTAAGCAAAAAATCTTGTACGATGGTACGGAACCCCCCGTGTGTGAGTCCGACTCACACTTGGCTGATTTTTTCATAGATTTAAGACTTTTCTTTAAATATATAATAAAAATAATACAACACCTACAGTTTTATTTTAAAATAGTCATAACAAAATTTCACGTTCGACACGTCATGTACGTACCAGCATAAAAATTAAATTTAAAAAAAGTACCTATAATATTTTTATCAAACTAAAAGGATTTTAAAGCTTTCTTATTCCTTAACATTTTAAAATTTGTTCTTTTAAAATATTGTGTTTGGTTTCGCTGAATCCAATGTTTTAAAGATGATCACAAAAACTACTTCTACTTTCGTCACGTTCGTACCGCTACTTTTCTGATGTAATGTAATTTGCAACCTGGCAAATACCTACTTTACTCTTTATAATGTACACACTTAAATCACTTACTTATTAGTAAATCAGTTCTTGCTTACACCTTTAACCAATCAGACGTGTTTATTTCAATAGGTTATGGGCCTATGTCGCGCATTTACTTAAATTAAAATGTCGTCAACTGTAAATTTACCGTTCGAAAAGTTGCGTAGTCGCGAAAATTATGATGTGTGGAAGCGCCAAGCAAAGTCTTTTCTCGTTATCGAAGGTTGCTGGAAGGTTGTAAGCCGTGGCGGGTCTGACAAAGAGGTGGATATCGATGAGCGTGCGTTGGCTGAGATCACTCTGATGATTGAGAGTACTAACTACGCACACATCCCCAAAGCAACAACGTCAAAGGAGGCTTGGGATGCTTTGGAATCCGCTTTTGCAGACAGTGGATTAACACGGAGAGTTGAACTGCTTAAAAAGTTGGTACAGCTTAAACTGGAGCAGTTTGCCACTGTTCAGGAATATGTCAACGAATTAGTAATGACCTCTATAAAAGTAAACAACGCTGGAATAAACATTAACGATGAAGTGATTCTGTTATGAATTTGCTGCTGCAAGATGTTAAATTTGACAGCGATAACATAAATGCCGCAAATGCCCTATATTTGAAGGGTACAAACCAAGCGAGAACGAGCAAAGAAAAATCGAAAGATTGGAAGAAAACAGTTATTTGCTATGCTTGTGGTGGTAAAGGGCACATACAAAGAGTATGTCTAACTGTGAAGAAAGAGAAGAACGAAGAAAAGAGTGAAATGAGCGCAATAGCTGCATCGAGCACCTCACTCTTGTCAAATACTTGGCTCTTTACAAACTCTTCCTTACAACCATGCAAATCGAACACTGTTTGGTACAACACACATGACAAATGAGCGGCGAATGCAAAAAATTTGTTTTTGAAAATGATGTTTGTAACATTTATGACAAATGAAAATTAATTGCAACTGTTGCAATATGTTGAGAATGATTTGTATAGACTCAATTGTGAATTAGACATAGAAAACTCACGAGCGTTGTCGGCAGTAAGTAATTTTGATTTGTGGCATCGTCGAATGGGTCACATTTGTGACGAGAATTTACAATTAGTAAAAAACGCTGTATTTGGTGTAAATTATAATACAACGGACACCAGTCAAAACAAATCTATTGTATGTCTACAAGGAAAACAAACACAAGCTGTGAGTAGACAAATTGGAAGCCATGCTGAAGGTATACTGGATTTGATACATACAGATGTTCTTGGACCGTTGAAGGTACTTCAGTGGTGCTCAATTCATGCTGGTCTTTGTTGATGACCAATCTCGAAAAACGTTAGTATATCCTATTCAGGAGAAGTCTGATGTTGTCAACAAATTTCAATTATATAAATAACTAGTAGAAAATCAAACCGGGCGCAAAATACGTATTTTGAGGTCTGATAATGGTACTGAGTATTGTAATAAAAAGTTTGATCATATTTTGCAGGAGGATGGCATTATACATCAGACGACTGCACAGACTAAACAGAGTTCCTTGCCGTGACAATCACAAAACGCCTGAGGAGATTTGGTCAGGTGTAAAACCAAATCTAACATATTTACGCATATTTGGTTGCACGGCAATGGTCCACGTTCCTAAGCAGAAACGTGGAATGTTGGATGCTAAATTAGATGAATGCATCTTCGTGGGATATTCCGAGACGTCAAAGGTATTTCGGCTTTATCGTAAGGCAGACCACAAGTTTTTGATTAGCCAGGACGTTAAATTTATAGAAAGCAACTGTATCGACTCAGCAGACAAGCCAAACTTTATGTATGACATTCTGGACTACGAACCCCGGGTGAACGATTCAGTGGATGAATATTCTGCAAAATCGTTATCTGCCCAGGAGTCTGATTATGATAGCTTTGAAGAAAAACAACAACATCCTGAAGAATCTTTATCTGTCCAAGAGTCTGATGATGAAATCTGTAAAAAAAATCCACCGATTTATGATGAACCATCTGAACAGAGTATGGCTGATTATAATGAAAGCGATGTGGTTGAAGTACGACGTTCTGAAAAAATTGCCAACGATAAGGCTGCAGGGCATTTGTTCTATATGATGTCTAACGGAGATGACCCGTCAAAACTGTTACTGAAGCTCTGAACTCTAACTCAGCCGAAGCTTGAAGATGGAAATGAATGCACATGAGGTGAACAAAACCTGGGAGTTGACTGAATTGCCTAAAGGAAAGGTTGCAAAATGGGTTTTTAAAACAAAACATAATGATAAGGATGAAATTGTACGACAAAAGGCCAGACTTGTTGCAAAAGGGTTTTTCTCAAAAACAAGGTATCGACTACACTGAGACATTGGCACCTGTAGTTCAATATACGTCAATTCGACTTTTGTTTGCGATGGCTACAAAATAAAATTTATTTTTTCATCAACTGAATGCTGTGACAGCGTTTCTAAATGGCGAGTTAGAAGAAGAAGCTTACATGGTCCAATCAGAAAATTTCAACGACCAATCTGGAAGAGTTTGTTGAAGAAATCAGTGTACGGGTTGAAGCAAGCAAGCAGGATCTGGAACCAAAAATTAAATCAAGTGCTAATGGATTTTGGGCTCGGTCGTTGTCACGTTGACCATTGTGTCTATTGGTATGTTGATGGATCTACTACGGTGTATGTTGCCATATACGTTGATGACATACTGATTTTTGCAAATGATAAAACCATGGCCTTGGAAATTAAGCGAAAGCTTTCAAGTAACTTTGACATGAAATATATGGGCGAAGTATCATCTATTTTGGGAATCAACATGCAGCGAGATAAGGTAACGGGTAACATCTCAATTAATCAGTCTGATTATATTACAGCTCTTCTAAAACGATTTGGTATGGAAGATTGTAATCCATTGGCGACACCTCTCGATATGAATCAGAAGCTTACTACTGAGATGTGTCCAACGGTTGACAAAAATATTGAAGAGATGCGAAAGGTTCCTTACATGGAGGCAATTGGTAGCTTGCTTTATGCTGCCAGAATACACGTCCCGACATAAGCTTTGCGGTTAACTTGTTAAGTCGGTTTTCTTCAAATCCAGGGCAGGCACACTGGATTGCAGTAAAGCGAATGATGTGTTACCTAAAAGGATCTATTTTCAAAGATATACCATATTGTGTAAAAAATGATGACTTCGTCGGATTTTGCGATGCCGACTGGACTGGAGATTTGGATGACAGGCGATCAACATCTGGTTATGTGTTTGTTGCACAAGGTGGCGCAATTTCGTGGTGCTAACGACGCCAACAAACAATAGCTTTGTCATCAACAGAAGCGGAATTCATGTCCGTAGTCTGTGCTTTGCAGGAATCTATATGGCTAATGCGATTTCACGAAGAACTTCATTTGGGCATTCCAAATCCAGTTATATTACATTGCGACAATAAGAGTGCTATATAGTACATATACTAACCAATAACTCTTACTCATCCAGAACCAAACATGTTGACATAAAAATGAAAACGAGAACAATTGAAGAATGGAGCTATTGAATTAAAGTATGTACCTACAAACGACATGGTAGCAGATGGGCTCACTAAGGCAATTTCAACTTGCAAAATAAAATCAATGAACTTGAAATTAGGTTTAGAATAATCTTAATATTGAATTCAATAATAATAATATATTTAATTTGTTGTTTGCCAGATATTTAATTAAGATGGAATGTTGTAATGTAATTTGCAATCTGGCAACTTCCTACTTTACTCTTTATAATGTGCACACTTAAATCACTTACTTATTATTAAATCAGTTCTTGCTTACACCTTTAACCAAGCAGACGTGTTTATTTCAATATTTTCTTATCATTATTTTGTATACAATATTTCGTCTGAAACAGACAAAATACCAATGGTATTAAGGATCTATAAGATTATGTAAAAGACGAATCTAAAATATGTTTTATTCTCACTTTTTTCACTTTGAATGTGTACAATGGTCATGTTCAACACCGTGGAAATGCCCATATATTAAATACTTGTATATGTAGTTTATCATTAAGTAGCTTTTGATTAAAAAACAAAAAAATCAGACCGCAGTGTATTTTTGGTATTTGAACCCTTATTTCCTACAACCGTAAGACATCTGAAAGGGATTCATGTTTTTAAATAATTAATAGTGGTTTAATGTACGTTTTATAGCTTGAAACAAAACTTCTTTTTCAGAAAAACCGGAAATACTTTCGTTTGGTATGTCAAAGAGGTTTTCAATGGAATTCATATACGAACTATGCTCTCAAAATTACAATTTAAAAGTCCTCTCAAATTCAATAGAAGTGGCAAACGCATTTTTCCTAAAAACACCACACACTTTTTCCGTATGTAAATCAAAAATGTTACTAATCTGCAGCGTGGAGAACGTCTCTCCGGTTGTTTCAAGATAACAGCGACCCAAAACTTACATTTACAATTAAAGACTACCTAAATGATAAGGGACAATTGTGCGACAAAAAAAAATTTTGGTTTTTTCGTTGTACCAAAAATCAACAAACGACTTTGCTCTTCTTTCGGATATTTCAAAATTTTCATTTCGTTTGATGTTTGTAGAGTGAGGATGATATGAATTTATTGAATTTTCAAAAACTACTTAACTGATTTTCATAGATTCGTTCACCTGTAGAAAGCTACAAGTATCAGCGAATAACATGAGCTCTATTTTATTTAAAAGAAAATAAGTTATCCATTCGAAAAATATAATAAAAGCATATTAACTACCTCCTCAGAAAATGATGTTAAATTGTTTGCATAAGAGTTTTCCTTGACACCGCAAAAAACAATTAACAGCGAGTTAATTGTATGTTAGGCGTTAACAGACATACAATTTTTTTGTCATCGCCTTGAGAATAGGTCGGTAGGTCGGTTAATCACGTTAACCAAAGACTATGAGCTTGCTTGTGTCGTTGATGATTTGTTGCTGTTGTTGCTACTGTTTGGTTTTGTGCAATAACAACAACAATCAAGAACAAAAACTATGACTTTGCTTTGTCATTGCTACTTTGTTCATGTTGTTGTTGTTGATGCTGCTATTTGATTTTGTCCACAACGTTTTTACAACAACAAGATAACTGCCCGCAATTAAAAGTGTTTGAGTCTTCGCTATTCTCTTGAATGATATTTGTGCTCATGGACAGATAGAATTTCTTTTATGCTTTTTATTTGAGTTGTGTCCCACACGACGATTATCTCGTATATTAATTTGCATGCATGCCGCTGAGGCTTTGCTGTTATACATATGTCATATAAATAAATACGTTATTTGCCCCAACTATTGTATTTAGATTATTAATTATTATATAATTGTAAAAATTGTTAAATAATATGGGAAAAAATTGTTAGAAAATCGTAAAATCAATTTATTTGAAAAAGAGAGAAAACACATAATAATATATATAAAACTATAAACATTAATTCTCATAATCTGTATCGTTTACAAAATTGTTGTATTGAGTGACATTAAGCTTAGCTAAATTTGATTGTGTCAATCGCTTATTGATGTCTATCAGTCAAAATGTACCGATGAATTGAAAATTAACGTTCTAAAAGGTGTTTTTTTTTAGAACTTCAAAACTTTAAATTAATGGGGTTAAATCACACGATCTTGGTGGCCAGTTCACGTCTGTTCTTCGAGAAATTACTCGATTATTAAACTTCATTATTAAGTTTTTAACAATGAAAACACGTTCTTATCTCATGTAATGATCCATTTTTTTCAAATAAAGCAGTGTTGCTAACTCAAAGTTGTGAATCTCTAAAAAAAGCACCCTTTACATCTACAGATGTCATAGTGAAATTTAATTTTTTTATCCACTGGAAATTTTTCAATGAAGTACGAGTATACATCCGGATTTTTCAACAAAACTTACATTAAGACTATCAATTTCTCTGGTATGGTCATACCTCATTTTTTTTAATTTCGTAATAGATTCAGTCAAGAACTTGAATTAATATATTCTGAACAGCTCCTTTTGTAGATTTTTGTCATTTTGTTCAACACATTGTTTTAAGGCAACGACGGTCCTTGAGTCACTTTCCAGAGCAGAAAGGTTGGCCAGCCCTGATATACTCAATCAAGTGTACCGTTAGAGAAAAAGAGTGAGACGAGAATTCTACTCCGTGTAACACACTGTATCACAATACATGTACATTTTGCATACTCGATGTCGTGTGTTTCGCTCTTCCTCATTACCGATATATTCTGAAATTATATAGACTGGACAAATCGATCGCTTACAAAGAGAGAGTTCTTTTACTTAGATAACATTTGTATAACAATCTTTGAGAGCGCTTTGTCTAACCTATATAATTTAATAGTCTTTTGACATTTGACACAAGAAAACAAAACAAAACGAAGCGTAACAGCAGAACATGGATCAACAATACCGAATATTTGTTTCTCATTTTAGTTATCATATATTTTGTGTATCACAAAATAATGAAATAAATGAATAATGTTATAGAACACAACTCTGGTAATAATTTTAAAACTTTATTCATACCATTTTGTTAAGCAGTTTCACTTCAATAGTGTGCTTATATAGGTGAGGCACATTACTTTTTTCGATTGGTTTTTGTGGAGTGAGTAATACGAAAGGGAGTGAGCAGTGTCAAAATATTTGCTTAGCATCTGTGGCTGAGTGCAAATAATAGAAAAGTCATCAATAAGTTCCGCCATAAACTCTATATGTAAGACACCCCTAAAATTAACAATATTCAATCATTATTTTCCAAAATTGTTTGGATTGCTTATCTACGGTCGGTAACTTGTTATTCCAAATGAAGTTTTTGTGAGCAAGTATTTGAGACCTTTTTAAATGATTGAGATGATTAAGCTGTGCTTTGCAGATTAGTTGCCTAGTTCTTTACCATTGCCGTTTGACAGTGTTTCTCTTTTTAATTAACTCAGTTATGTAGCTCGTTACTTTATCACAGAGCCTTTGCAGTGACTTCTTTGATACCACAATAGCAAGTGCAGCGGCTACTTTCGTTAAAGGAAAGAGACAATATTATCAATGGATTCAGCCGTAGGAGATTCAGAGTGAATTTATTCAGTTCCGAGAAATCTTTCTTTAAGATTTTCTTAAAGAGTTGAAAATTTCCCTTAGAGTACATCGGAAAAGTGTTAGTATATAAATTAGTTTTGAATGCCACCTTGGTAACTATAGGCAGGTGGTCTGATGAAAGGTCGTTATGAGTCGTAGGATCTGTTAACAAGTTTGAAACATTGGTACACTAACAACAATTTTTTGTTAAAAGAAAGGTTGTGAAGAATGTTGCCCCAGTAGTTTTCTTTACTGCAATTCCAGTCTGTTTCTACAATTGAGGTCAACCCCAAGAATAAAGTGGCCATTAATACGTGATAATTTGATAAGGTCTGCTTTGAAGAAACTTTTAAGGTGACTTATATCTCTAGTTAGATTGCAAGACTTGTCCAAACACTTGGCCGATGGTCCCGCAATGTACACTGAAAACAGTTTTAGGGTATTTTGAGAATCCAACTTGACTTCTACTCCAATATTTTCTATCAGGTGAGTATTAAAATTGGGGATATATTGATGTTTTAATGTGTTGATTATTAAAATACAATGGCAAACCCACCGCCCCTGTGTGTAATACGGTCCTTTCTATAAATAGTTTTAATAGGAATTTTAAGTGAATCCCTAAATGTTAGCCATGTTTCAGAGATTAAGCAAACGTGAATTTGATTGAAGCTTATGAAGCTAAAGAGTTAGTTTGTTTGTGTTGAACAACACGTGAGTTCCGTAACATAATATTCTATGTTTACTACCATAGACATATTTAAGTGTAAATTGAGTAATCACATTAAACTGTTCACTCTTACAAGAGCAACTCCGAAGTTTGTCCATTAGCTCTGTTGTAAGAAAGCTTATTTCCTCAAATGTAAACAGGTCAGCGGATGATTCTACGGCTGGTGCTCTTGTTATCGTAGTGTGCGTTAGTGTTGCTGGAGCTCTTTCTTGAGAGCCGATAAGAGCGCTCCTATAATTTAGGGGAGATAAGTTATTCAGCCTAACAGTATTATCTCTACAAGGAGCAGCACTAGTGGTGCCTTTGCTGGGCTGATAACTTCCTTTGGATTGAGCTGAGTTGTTATGGTTTCCATGTCGTCTGGAGTTTGGTGATCTCTTTTGTATCAAAGTAAGATACGAAGCTCGGAGAGGACAGGCGGCGTCGATGAAGAGGTGTGCACCTTTGCAGTTGGCACAAAGAAATGTACCTGTGTTTGTGCACGATGACTTCGTATGGTGACCGGCACAGAATGCACAGGAAGTGGCGACGTTACAACTATTTGACGCGTACCAAAAAAGTTGGCAGTTGTAACATTGAGTAAGATTGCTTCGTGATTTCGTTTTGTACTCCCACGAACTTTTGTATAGTTTATGAACAGGTGGTCTTTCCGCAGTTTTTGGAGTGTAGTGGACCGTTTTTACTTTAGTACATTGTATACCATGAGATAATAAGATTAATTTATTTTAAGTTTTTTATTAGTTTTAATCTCCTCATTTGGTAATTTATCCAAACCAGAGAGAAATGCTTTATATGGCTTAGTTTCCCTGTTCGCATAAAAGAAAAACCCACAGTTCTTGCTTTTGAGATATTCGCAGCTAGTGTTGTAACAATTGATGCTATTTACAAATTTTGATGCCGATTGATATAGTTTTGATATAGTAACTATTTATTTTAATTTCTTTAAGCATGTCATGGTTGTATCTAGAGCTTTTCTCTAGCACAGTAATGGGCGAAATTTTAACGACTGGTGTTAGTGAAGTGTCTTCGTCTGATTGATCGCTTGTTGGAACTTTAACAGAGGTTTCACTGTCGTTTATAGTTTGGAGCGGAAGAAAATAATTCGTATAATAGTTACTATTGACATTAGTAGTAGTAGTGAGTTTATTTGGTTGCTGCTTCTTAGTTGAGCTTAACCAGTGGTCTTTCAATTTTGTTTGTGACTTTGTTTGAAGTTACGCTGCTCTTTGTTATTGTTTTGTGTTTGTTCTGTCGATTTGTCTGGTGATTGCGTTTTTCGATTTCTTTTGTTTACTTACACTTTGCACTTGCGTGTGTGTTTTGCTGTCGGGCGTTTTAAATTTCGCCTAAAAAAACATAGGTGTGACAGAAACCGCGACGATTTCATGTTTCGAACATTAATGTTCGAACGAACAGCTGTTTGAATACTGGTCACATCCCTCACTCTACAAAAACCGAACGAAAAGAAAAAACTTCCCTTCCCAACAAACAAAATTAAAACATCACAGATTTATTACTAACAAATGTACTAGTATTTAATTTCAACATATCAATTAATTGATTAAATACGAATTCGAATCTTCGAAAATGTAAAAATTTATATGCAAGCAGGTTGGCATATTCAGCAGTGGTTGGTTTTGCTTATTTAGTTTATTTTACTTCAAAATTAGACGATTTCAAAAACGCCAAAAGCGGTTTCCAGCACACCGTGAAATGGAATTGAGATGAAAGCGGTTTCCAGCACACATCGCTTGTTGTAAATTTGTGAGCAAAAAGAAGAATTTTTTATCTTTGTACATAAGTAAAAGTATGATTATTACTACTAATCATTTAATCAATGTGTATCAAAAAGTTGTACTTTTCTTCTACATTAAATAGCAGTACATTCTTATTAGTGCATAACAAGTCCGAAATGTGATTATAACCATAACCTTGTCGTATATAACAAGATGCTTCAATAAAGAGAATTGGTTCAAGTGTAATTAAAGCAATATCTTAAGAAAATAAAGAGTATAAAAACTGAATTTAATTCATCTACTTAGTTAAGACAAGATTCCTTCATTCTGAGGTTGTACGAAGTTCGCCGGATCACCTATTATTTATATAAAAATGAAACTATGTTTGTTTGTCTGCACGTATGCTCCTTATGGACACTGAAACCGATTTAGATGAAACTCTAGCACAGTTTGGAGATCGGACCACCGGAAAAGGGAGGAATGAAAGGATTTTTTTGTTATATATTTAATTTAATAAGCGCCAAACAGGCCCTTTAATGCTCTTAGCTTCTGCGTTAATAAATCGCCAGGTTTTAATAAAAAAACCATTATTTAGAAAATAACCACTATAGGAATGTGATTGTTGTAGCCTGGGGAAGCCCTGTAGCCTGGTGCGCCTAAGGCGTTGTCTGCCCCATTGCAGCAAGGAACCAAAAATTAGCCATTTAAGCCTCCGGGTTGGGGTAGCATTGGACAGAGGTCTGACCAAACGGTTAATATGAGCCTGCAGATGGCCATTATAGCGGCTTGTATGAAAGGCGAGCTGGTCCTCAATTACCGAAAAGTACATGTCTCTATGCAAGGTTGAGTTCCTCATGGGCATCCTGTCATTAGGTGCAAAGACTTATTCTGCAAGACTTGCACTCTCTTCCGTTGGGATTTCGATGTAGTACCCCAAATCTGGATGCCGTATCTCCAAACAAGGACAATGATTTGAGCAGGAATGAGTTTCTCCCGTTGAGCAATCAGTGAAGCCTTTTTATTTTGTTTCGACAATTAATTAAGTAACGCTGACCGAAAAAAAGTCTTTGATCACGGATGAGACCAAGGTATTTCACCTTATTTGATTGTGCGATGGTGTTCCCGCAGAGATGTACAGCCGGTGGCACATTCCTCATGAGAGTAAAGCACATATTGGCACATTTGTAGCTAAAGAGAAAAGTATTAGACACAGAACGCTACATTGGGGGACCCCAGCCAGGGCGGGGTGAGTGTCCGCGATTTGACGTTGAAAAGGCGTCCCTCCAGGTATGAGAGAATAAGACCGCGCTTATGTACCATCGACAAAGCTGCAAACTTTCACATCGTAGGAAAGCGTTGTACTCTTAGTATGACGTTGAATAAAATCGCGATGAAAAGTAGGGGGGACTCGGCGAAGGACTTAACTGTTCTGTTACAGACCATATCAGTAATTGCAAGGCTTGCTTAAGTTACAAAATATTTCATAATAGCATTTTCACACAGGGGCATGATTCAAATCAATAGTGATGCAGCGCTGATTCGGATTAAAATCGACAACAACCAAAATGAAAAGTGGCGTTATTTAGGGGTTGTTGTTGCAAAATGTGATACAAAACAAAATCAGATTAAGATTTGATCCGGTTTTGATGCAAAATTAAGAATGGTCAGTCGCGTTAGAGTTGGGAAATTTCTGCCTTTTTTAAGGTCAAATGGAGGCCGTACATCAATAATAACGTGGCGAATTTTGTCATTCAAGTGGTCAATCGTCTATGGCTTATCGACGAAGACCAAAGACTTCACACAAGCCTACAAAGCATAGACTAGCGGTGTTAAATCGCATGGCCATAAGGGTCCATTCACAGCCTGTTCTATTATATCAACGAAAGCGCCAATCTAGCTATTCGTGAGTGCATTATTTATTGGAAAAAGACACGTATATCGACTAAATCTTTACTTAACTGTTTTAGCAAACTAGTTACTTTATACCAAGTTTTGAGAAGTTTGCAAAAAAATTTCAAAAAAACACAAGACGTGTTTTAGCAGCGCAGAGTTTGTTACAAATTTAGACAATTTGTTTGATATTGCACATGTGGATGCACTTCAATTAATTAAGGTAAATGAACAGAGAGAGCCAGGTCGACCTGGTCACTTAGCTGGAGTGGATAAAAACATGGTCAAAAAAGAAGAAAAGGCTCGCCTAAGGAACATTGAGGAGCACAAGCGGTCTGCCAAATATCATTAACTCCTTCGACATCATCTTACGAACCCCTACGAGAAAATTCTTTTCTGAATCCGAAATAGATTTTCAAGAAAATTTTTCCATCCCATTTGACAGGACACAGCCCGATACTAATAAAACTTCTATGAGGAAAAGTTTCATCACACCAAAATTAATGGCAGCATTAGATAGGTGTTAATTAGGTATGAGGAATTCTGTGTTTATTATAGAGGCACTTGGTCATAGCACTAACGAATTCCCTATCAGCAAGTCAAAGAGTTCGCACGGAAAAGCAAAAAGAGCGTCCGGAAGCTATAAAAGTTTCTATAGCTATTGAAAACTTTAAATGCACGCAAATCTAATGAAGAACGCCTACTAATAGTTATTTCGTAAATAATAAAGAACAACTTATTGCTGTGCCAAAATTGGACAACTCTTCGGCAAGCGAACAGGCACAAGCAGCTTGGACCGATATTATTGACTGGAACCTTGAGAACAAAGTAAATATTCTCTGTTGTGATACTACTGCTTCAAATAATATGGTATTAATGATGCGTTTGTGCTTCTCGAACAGAAACTGAATAAGCCAATGTTTATTTTTATTTGCCCCCATCACGTCTACGAATTTGTATTAAAATCTGTGTTTGAAGCAAAAATTAACCAAGTAACTACAAGCTGTAACATTCCATTGTTCAAGAAGTTCCGAGAAAACTGGGAAAATGTCAAGAGAATACAGAGAGAGAAAAGCTATCATGGCGGAATGTTTCAGAAGTTAACAAACTGATAAAATTTTACCGAAATGAATTGACTTAAGAAATTGCTAAGATGATTATCGAGAATTGATAGAGTTTTCAATAATATTTCTTGGCGGAGATAGAGAAAAGTAATTTAAGATTCGGCATCAAGACGCTATGCACCAAGCCATGTATTTATTATTTGTTATTTATTCTTTTTGTTTAAATTCACATTTATTTTGTTGTTTACAACACAATAACAAAAACACAAAAAGGTTATATAAAGGTTTACCACACAATCGACGAAACTTTCTCAAAAGTAGCTTTACAGAAGTTCTGCCAGCATGTATGATATCTGAAAGATAAAATATCTGTCTTATCGCCATTGACGATGATGTACATCAAGAAACTAAACTAAGAATAGTTGCTAACTTAGCCAAAGGAATACCATCAGCCAACGGTAAATGTTACATCCCATCGAGAGAAGAACTTTGTTGCCCACTTTACGGTAAGTCTGACAAGTACAAATATTATTTTTTCGTGTTTTCTCTCATTACTTTGATGTATGATAACTGTTCCGTCTTTTTTTTCAGAGAAAAGCATCGATGACTTTGTTTCAGTCAAAAGCAAGTCATTGTTCAACCGACTCAAAATTGGTGTCAATTTTCTTAACGAGTGCCCTACGTTATGGTCAAATAATGCTTCGTTTCAACACACTAAAAGGAAAATGCAGACACTGAGACCAGTTAACGATGCGGCTGAGAGAGAAGTGAAGTTAATGCAAGACTTTCATATTCAAGAAGAACAAATGCAATTTTTATTCCGTTGCGTAAAAAGCAAACTTTGAAAAGAAAATTTAATAAATATTGGCCTTTTAATAATGAATACTTTATAAATATGATATACAGATAAAACACAGTTTTATTTGGTGTACAGGCATAGTCAAAATTATTTTAAACATTTTTCGAAAAAATTACGTTTTTTTTGTTGTTGGGCATTAATTGGAAAAAAATTGTTGTTGTCGCATTGTTTGCGATGTATAGATTAAAGAAGAATTGGAAAAAATAACGGTTCCTTTCTTCATTAATCTGCTTCTACAGATCGCGAGCAATGCGACAACAATTTTTCCCAATTAATTCCCAAGAACAACTAAAAACGCAATTCTTTCGAAAAATGTAAAAACATTTGTTTCTGTAAATAATTTTGACTATGGCTGTATAAACAATCAGTTCAAAAATCCCTCTATATCTTCAAAACGAACTGGTATGTTCAATGTTTGAAGTCAAGTCGGAACGGGTTATAGTAATAATATTTATTATTTCAGTTATTTATGTGGGAAATAGAGGATCTGGCAAGGAAACACACAGTGGATTGTCCTATATGGCAACGCTGCGGAATAACCTATACTCAGAGAGAGAGAGAGAGTAGTTACTCAGAGAGTGAGAGAGAGAATAGTGGATGATGATCGCGGGTAGTGAGTTAGTCGCTCGTGGGTGCTTGGACTGACTGTATGCATGAGAGCCATTAATAACTTCATAATAAATTGATTAACCTAATAAGAGAAATATTTTAAGTTTAAACATTGTAAACTATTTTGAATTTTAAACATTATAAACTATTGTGAATTAAAGTATAATAAATAAAACCAACATTTGTCACAAAAAAAAAAATAAATAAATAGAGGGTATGCGTATATCAATAAAAAAAAAAAAAAAAAATGGCTTGTAGCCTGGGACACTGTAAATAGGAATTTTTAATTTTATTTTAGCTTTAGTATTTGTTATTATATTATGGACAACGGAAATTTAGTAAAACTGTCCCGTTGGCACCCTTTAAGTGCGGAACCGTAAAAAAAGTATTTCTAATGCTTCGAAGAATACTTCCGTAAGACTACACACACACATTCGCACAGAAAAAAAATAAGAAGATATATGAAAACATTTTCTTCGCGACTGCTTTGTGTGTAAACACAAGCAAAAACCAGTAAAAAAGGATAAATTTGGCTATGCCGAAGTTGTAATACTCTTCACGCCCCTTCTAGTGGTCCAAGGGTCTTTATACGCTTGGTGAATGTGGAACAGACACTTAATAGTGTCAAAATTTCAAGTCGCTAGTACAAAAAAAAAAACGTTTTTGTAATAAGAACTTTAATTTGGATCCTTGTTTGTATGGCCGCCCTAGTAAACCGATTTGGCTGACAAATGTACTGCGTATAGTGAAAAGCTCCGTGCAAAATTTCAGCTCTCTAGCTAAAAACTGAGGGACTAGTTTGCATACATACATAGTAGATCCTCTCGACGCGCTGATCAAGAATTTATATACTTTATGGGGTCTCCGATGTCTCCTTCTGTGTGTTAAAAACTTCATGACAAACTTATAATACCATTCACTGCGTGAAGAGTATAAATATATGTGAGTGCGCGTAACACTCACGAACCTTTTATATGAAACACGTTGGCTATCAATGACACTAAATGAATTAATGAATGTTTGATATACACAACTTTATTATTGTAATTTTCATTTACTTTTATATAGGCGACTATTGGTCGGTGATACCTAACATATGATATATAAAGGATACATGGATATTTGGGTCCATTTATGGAGCCTACAAATAAAAAACGTAGTTGTTATTATTATTTGATGCTCCACATCATTGCACTCATGAGTTTATAAACGGACAAGTTGGAGTGTACGCTAGTAACGATAACACACAGAGCTCTTCACTCGTTCGGTAGTCACGCAGTTTTGTATACAACTGAAAAACTCGCAACTGCCTCAATGTTGACTCACTTTGAAAATAAGAAAGAATATATGAGCACTAATTAGCTCTCAACTTTTCTGGGTAGAGTGTTGACAGTCAGCTTGTTACTAGTTATCATGATTACACTGATTACACTAATTCTAGAAAATGTAGCGCTATCTGTCAACAAACACATCGAAAATAAATTAACAAAAATTGATACAAAAGATTCTCAATACATGTTTCAGCAAATTAAGAAAAATTTCTAGAAAAATACAGTGGTAGATGTGAGTCGGTTAAAAGTACCAATAAAATGGGAAGACATTTTAAATCTTGCAGAAATTCCATTAGAAATAGTTGAAAAAGATAGGGAATCTAATAATTTCATTATAAGAGGTCATGACAACATACTAAATGTGTTGGGTGCTTACTTTCAATCCGTTCATTCTCTAAAAGATAGTGATCCAGATAACTGTAACCACAGTTTAATTGATAACTGCTTCAACCGTTTTTTGACAATTAAAAATCTATTTGAGATCAATCAGTCAGTTTCCAACGTTTGCATTGCGAATATAGGTTTTCAGACAAATTTCTTGGACAACTTAGCCGAGGACTGGAATAATCATTATTCACTTTGGGGTGCCTGTCATTAAAATGAATTCCAATGTCTGAATGTAACTAAGAGAATGTTCCATGTTCTTATTCAAACCAAGCGCTGCCGAATTGAATTGAATTTGCTTTCGAATGTTATTTTGTACTACGTTGTACGTTGGTATGCAAACACATTTGCAACATTTCACAACAACAATCGAACACAACAATTCCTCTCAAAAACAACATTTGCTTTCCGGCTAGAATTTCTGTGCAATTGTTGTTGTTGTGAGAGGATTGTATAGTCTATTTATTATTCATATTTCATAGTCTTTGATGATTCGTCATTCATAAAAATAAAAACGCAATAGCTCTAAAACTCGCATCTACGTAAACAAACTAATGACTAAATTAATGCGACTGAATACAATGATTTTTTTTTGTCCCTTTGCTCTCTTTCGCTTCTTTTACACACTCATCTTGTACCAATCGTTTTGAGTGGCGATCAATTGCTATGGGATCGCCCTCTCAAATAAATTATAAATCATTAATTTTGTGTCTGTTATGCTAAGCAACTGAACACGTTCGTACAGATGTCTAGTCTATACAATCATCGTTCTCCTAATACAATAGATTTTGCAGGATGTGGAGGGGTTCCTTCAGTGCTACTCTCCATCAGAAGCACCCCTGATCTCAGCTCATTTTTCATTGATTACCGATTTTAGAATCAGTGCCAGCGATATCACTGCACATGGATTGTTTTTTATGCTCGTCCTTGGAGGAAAGAAGCGCGAAAATTAAAACAAGAACTCGAGGAAACCAAGAGCGAACTCTTTGACAAACTCCTTCGTAAAGCTGATCCAAACGAAAAGTCTGGATTCAATCTTTGAATGATGACACAAAACATTAGGCAGCCGTTGAAGCAAGTGCCTATTCAGCGAACGGTTCATGGTGCTACTCCAACAAAGAGAAGGCAGATGATTTTGCAGATGAAATAAAGGCCGTTTCACGCAGTGCTCCTTAGCCGATCCTCAGGAAGAGGACTCTACAGGAGCTTTCTTGTACATCACCTGTTAAAGCTCAACTCCCATCTTGCACATTAATCCTGAGGAGAATTTCTCGAGCAGTTAAAAAATATCAAAATCTTGGATTTTCGTCACGTAGTCAATATCCTCTAGGAAAATCTCGGGCTTTTTCGAGCTACATATATTCAAAATAATCTCAAATACGAAAACACGTTTTTTCACTTTACACAACTACAATAAAATGGATATATGTATGTAGAAATAAAACTAGTTATGAGTTCGAAAAGGTTCAACCAAACTCCCGGATCTCTCACAGGGCAGAGAAATACCCTACGACATTTCTTTGCTTTGATAAAAAGTTGTACAAAATTGGTCACGTAAAAAAAAAATAATAAGAGCGCTATTTTGAGAGAAACATCCAACTCTCATGACTCAAATATCACGGCAAATATTTTGGTGTTGAAGTACCCGAAAGCACTATTCAACACCGCACTGACAACAGAAGAGAAACATAACCGCAGCACAACTTTTTTTTTTTTTGCTCGTCACTTACTGGCACTGGCGAAGGACTTTTTTGTACCCTAAATATTTTTTACTTTCCTCCTGGAAAGAAAAAAAGTTGGACAGCTCTGAAGTGGAATTTTGATTGTCGCTAGGTTGTCTTTTCGGAAGAAAAGAAATTTTATTAGAACGGTCCACACGGTTCAATTAATAATTACATGACCTATGCAAGGAGGAACACCGATTTTTTTATGCAAACAAGGAGAAAATCTTCAAAAAGATACTCATGGCCCGAACCACAAGTTATGTCGGATTCCTACCGACTAAAAAGCCCCCTATTGCCTCGAAACCCTTTAATCCCTACGGAACTACCAATTGGATCGCCTTCATTGTCGAGGGTTGTGGGAAGCCAACTCCTACTATGGTACATGCGAGTTACAGTTTTTGAACTTGAAATTGCTTTTAAACATTTGAAAAATTTGTTTGGTGATTTGTAATGTCATTCTCAGCACGATAAGGGAACAATCATAGTGCTCGCGAAGCAGAAGCTGGAGATAAAGCCAAAGCCAAAGCTGAAGCTGAAAAACCTAAACATAGGAAATCGCACGAAGGCTTACATAGTAGTGCTCTCCAGACGAAGATGAAGCCGAAGCTCAAGTTGTTAGCTTCAAACTGTGCGGTACTGTTTTTGAACAAAACCACTTGCTGTTAAGTACTATTTTTGTTGTTTATTTTTGTTTTCTTTTTACTGCGCTGCTTTGTTTTCGCCCACCAAGAATATACTATAAATTTAAAATATTTCATAACCTTTAAGTAACAATAATAAGCCAGCATTATTGGAATTTTATTAAAATTAGTCGATTGTTTCATACAAAATTACTCTATTTTTGAAAGAATGTAGTCAAATGTATTCTCGTATATTCATAAAACTTTTTTTTTTCATATTTTCGCAATTCATTAAGTAAGTAATTAAATTTACTAAATCTTTTTCGAGCCAAAATTCTTGAGTGAGTTCGGTTTACATTCTTTTGTTTAAAATATCATCGGACGAATATATTTTAACTGACAAAAACGACGCAAATTATATGTACTTCCACTAAACACACTCGTCAACTTAATCGCGGCGCAAGCAATTCAGCTTCGTGTGCACTATGATTGTACCCTAATGCTCCGATCCAAACTGCTAGGATGGTTAAATCACCTGACATCAATATAATAGAAAACGTATGGTGGGATGGCAGGTTAGTAAAGCTTACGAATCTGTAGAGCAATACTCGAACAAATCAGAACTGATTGAAGGCATCAAGCACGTTTGGTCAGTCATTTCTCTGAATTATATTGAAAATGTGTACGAGTCAATTCCGAATCGAATCTATGAGATCATTCTCAATCTGTTGTGTGCTGGAAACAGTTTTCGTCTTAATTCCAACCCAATTCCATTCCACGCTGTGATGGAAACCACTTTTGACGTTTTTGAAATCGCCTATTTTTTTACAGGCGATTTGATTAAATTCTCTCTTATCCCAAGTTATTAAAGGAAAAAAAAGTACCAAGAACTGTAGTGTATTATTTTTCTCACTAAACTGCATTTAAAGAATTCAAAATTTTATTGTTTTAAGGCATAAATTTGCATTTTACCCAAATCACTTTTCCATTGAAGTAAAATAGACGAAATAAGATAAACCAACCAATGCTGAATATGCCAACCTGCTTGCATATAAATTTTAACATTTTCGAAGATTCAAATTTGTCTTTAATTCAATTAATTGATATGTTAAAATTAACTGCAATTGTTGGTAATAAAGCTGTGATATTTTACTTTCATTTGAATAATGTGTAGAAAGTGATAAGTTCAATACAAAATTTTAATAAATTCATTGGCGGAAGTTGGCATGTATGCAATGTGGTAAAGAGGGGGTGCTCTACTCAATCTTTGTTTGTTGAGAAGGGGTCTTTTTTTCGTTTGGTTTTTGTAGAGTGAGTGTAAATACTAGCAAGAGGATCCAGAGAAAAATAAACGATAACGGTCGACACAAATTCATTACGTTTCAGACGGCCCTAAAATAACCAGTATTCAATCAGCAGTTCGTTCGAACATCAATGTCCGAAAAATTAAATCGTCGCGTTTTCTATCACACCTAGGTTTTTTTTTTTGGACGAAATTGAAAACGTCCGACATCAAAAACGTCGGTGTTCTATCACATACCCGAATATTAAAATTACTAAATGTATAAGTGAAAAATTTTTTTTTTGCATAAAAGCTTATAAAAAATCAGCCAAGTGTGAGTCGGACTCGCACACGGAGGGTTCCGTACCATCGTACAAGATTTTTTGCTTAAAATATAAAATTATGTTTACATTTAATAGCCTTAGAGTA
Source organism: Amiota mariae (assembly GCA_035041805.1). Lineage (NCBI taxonomy): Eukaryota > Metazoa > Arthropoda > Insecta > Diptera > Drosophilidae > Amiota > Amiota mariae. Next base: position 41,061 of record JAWNKV010000754.1, read on the forward strand.
TACTACAATTAACAACTCAAAGTATACTACAAAAAACAAAAAAATTTTAAACAAAAGGTTAAATTAAAGAACAATGCTTCTAATAATTTATATTTTTAATATTTGTCGTTCTACACACAAGTGAATTACACACTCTATGAAAATTTCAACTCTCTACCTTTTACGGTTCATGAGATAGAGCAGGAGACAGACGGACGGACATTGTAAGCTTAGTAATAGGGTCCCGTTAGTTCCTTATGGGTACGGTACCCTAAAAAACAAAGAAATGGAAATTGGTCACCTGATGTCACAATTTGAATAGCTTTATTTTCATCATAAAAAGAGGACTAACTTTGGATATGCCGAAGTTCTAATACTCTTCACGCCCCTCCTAGTAGTCCGAGGGGTTTGAAATTTTCATGGTGGATATGAGTAAGATATGTAGTGTCCAAATTTTAAGTGGATAGTACACAAAACAAAGAAAGATTTTAAAATTGGGATCCTGGTTTGATGGGGGGGGGGGGGGTTGATTGATCCCTAGTGGTGTTTATGTGTTTGTTTTTTAATATCAAATTTAACTTTTATCTTGCGCACAATACAATAACTTGCAATAACAACAAATATACAAACAAAAAAAAGAAAAATTATTACAACATACAATATAATATTAATTTAGAAACACAAAAATTTTAGACAAAGATATAAGACAATATTTACTTCGGTTTACCGAAGATACATACCTTTCACACCACCTTCTGCAGCCCCCTGGCTGTTACAACCATAACCTACTATACTCCAGTTGGTAAAAATTCTCATACAAAAGTTAAAATTTGTAGGGATAGTTATATGCCAGCTATATAACACATTGTACATTTTGAAACCGTTCTATAAGTTCGACACTCTTATATCATATTTTTAATATTTGAGTTTAATAAAACTTTTAGAATTAAGATGCTAAACACTAGTGATGTAACGAATATCAAATTTTACACATTCGCGAATATGAATGCGAATTCTGCCATCCATATTCTTGAATGAGAATATTAAGTTTTTAAATCTGGCGCCAAGCCAATTTCAAGACTCGGTGTTAGACCCTCCTAACACATCTATCCAACAATAATGAGAAGTTGATAGTTTTCAATACGAAATCTTAAAGTGAATGCTGCTTATAGCCTTTTCACACTGCACTGAATCACGATGATGTATCTTGTCGTAATCAATTGTGATTTGCATCACATTTCTTTGTGGTTGTTGTCGATTTTGATCCAGATCAGCGCCGCATTACTATTGATTTGAATCATGCCCAAAAGGCTATTAAGTTACAAAAGATTTTCTAATAAAAATGATAAAAAAAATAATATGCTTTTATTTCATTTACTTACACCTAAAAACATAACATAGTATTTATTCTGACGCTCATATTCGCATATTCGCTACATCACTACTAACTACACTTTACAACAATTAATTTGATTTTCTCTCTCTTCCACAAATTATACGGGTACAACAAAAAAATGAGTCTGCGAGGTGTGTAAAAAAGATGACTTCTTATTTTTCTTAGGTTACGATTTATCGATTGTGATATTGACTATGTTGACATTATAATCCATTTTTCATTTACTTTGGACAAACATAAAGATTACATGTGTTTTAGTGTACTTTTCGAAAAAATAAAAAAAGTGCTTCGAAGCAATTAAAATGTTGACTGTGGCATTTGGCGAGTTACTTTAAACAAAATTGTATGGAGAATCGTCGAATCACTAATAGAGGAATTGGTGAGGAAGTCGGCATATCGATTGGCTCATGCTATGCGACTTTTTCGGATAAATTGTTCCGAAATTTCTAAATTTTGACCAAAAGTTCAGTACCATGAGCATCGTTCAGAAGCTGTTGAATGAAGTCTACGACGACCCAGATTTGCACAAAAGGATCACAATTGGTGACGGAACATGGGTATACGGTTATGACATCGAAACCAAATCAATGGAATCATTCTATTGGAAGCGACCAAAAAAGCAAAGACCGAAAAGCCCGATAGGTAAAATGTGAAGGATTTGCTCACTGTTTTCTTCGATTGCAATGGTGTGGTGCATCGTGAGATCTTGTCAAAAGCTCGTACGATCGATAAGGAATATAACCTTGAAGTTATGCGCTCTTTGTTTAAATCAATAGGACAAGAACTCCCGGAATAATACGGCAGCTGACACGTCATTGCTTGTTCATGATTTTGTGGGCAAACAGAACCGTAATCATGCCTCAGCCGCCAGACTGGGTCCCCTGCTACTTCCTCAAGACCAAAAAGCGCATATCAGAAGTGATTCAAAGATTGGAAAAAGCGCTGGCACAAGTATATTATATCTAAGGGGATTACTTTGAAGGCGACAAAATAGATATTGATAAATAAATCAAGAAAAATAAAAAGTAAAATTTTTTTTAAAAAAATCCTCGTATAATAAAATTTAGCTCGATAGCTCAAAAATTGAGAGAAATTTGTACAGAAACGGACGGAAGTGATGTTTCCAAATGTTTTCCCTCATCTCTAACTCAAAAGTTCTATACTTCGTAAATGTTAAGACAAACTAATAATACCTATTCACACTAGTGTAAAAGGTATAAAACTGATTACAAAAGTGTTGTTGACTTTTTCATGTCTTTTTTTTTCAGCAAAGTTAACTTGAATGTTACCCACCTTACTATAAAGCGTTGCGCTGCCCGACCGTTGATTATAAGCATTGCCCTCGGCCATATAAGTCTTTACCTGTATTCCTCGCTTCTCCAGACTCGTTTCATAATATGAACGTGGTGAGTATTGTATCGATGTGCCGCCAGAGCCACCGCTACCATTACGTATATTACTACCATTTCCATTACCGCTGCCACTAGCATTGCCACAGGAATTGTTTCCCTGTTGATTCGTTCCATCATTACATATAGTACTAATGGGTTGATCTTGTGTTTGTGAACGACGTGATGCATACTTTTTTGGCTTCAATAAGCTTTAAAGAAAGCAATTAGTATAATATAAATAATAATATAATATAAAGACATTTATGGATAATAATATACCTAGGATATTGTGGTCCAAATTGTGTATAGCAACAGTTATGCCAACAACCACGTGAAAAAGGATTATAGCCTCCTTTAAATTTTCCTGTTACTTGTTCATTTGTAGTGCGACCACGCGAAACGAGCACCATATGAAACCCAGTTAACCCGAAAATGGGTATAGCTAGGACAGTGACAATACCCATTAAAATCATACTATAGAAAAATAAGTAGTTAAGAATTCACAATTAAGGAAAACAAACAAAAAATATTTATATGAACAACTGAACGTCGATTAATTGTTGTTTCAAGGAAAATGACCATCTAACCATTATTTGTGTTGCTCTTCAAACACTGCCACATTCCTATTGCTCTTTTTCCACTTTTACATTTACTGGTGAAGCTTCTCAATTGTTTTCGAATTTTTTGTTCTGCTCTTTGGTACACCTTGTTGCTTTAATAATTTCAGAAAAGATAAAGTTTTAGACTGCCAAACATTTCTTTGTTGGTATTGTTTCACTGTGCCAAACTACAAAATCATCCAAGTGTGAGTCGGACTCGCACACGGAAGGTTCCGTACCATCGTGCAAGATTTTTTGTTTAAAATATTAAATTATGTGTATATTTAGCAGCCTAAAAGTATACTAAAATTAACAGCTTAAAAGTATACTACAAAAAAAAAAATTGTTGAACAAAGGGTTAAATTAAAGAAGAATGCTTCTAAAAATGTGTATTTTTAGTATTTGTCGTTCTACACACAAGTGAGATAGAGCAGGAGACGGATGGACGGACAGCGTAAGCTTAGTAATAGGGTCCCGTTAGCTCAATATGGGTACGGAACCCAAAAAAGGGTGCGTTTCGAGACTGACATTGTACCTAAAAATCGCAACAAATTAAAAACTGTCAGCGAATTTTTGAACTCGACATTGACAATGGACACACATTAACAAACAAACATACTTAGTAAATTCTTTTAAAACACAAATCCAATTAAAAAATCAAACAAAAAATTTTTCGTGTTCATGCTCATGGCTATGGGAATATTGCGATTAAAAGCAAATAAAAATAAGCTAAAAATCGGTTGGTTTTCGACTATCGAAAAAACATAAAATTTTGGAGGGATTCGCAAATTGAAAATTTGCTTAAAGCGCCGCCAGATTGCCCATTTCTCCCACTGTGCGTGGACACGACCATTGCTGGACAATCATAATGTTAGTGAAATTGTTATGTGTACATCTTATATACAATGATTGAAGAAACATCAGAATCGTTTTGATATTTCTTACTGGGCTAGTTTGCAATGTAGTAGCCATCGAATTGACCTGCTAGTAGATTCGTCCAGCGTATTTATGATAGCTAGTAACAAGCAGACTATAAACCACAGTTTGAATTGCTAGCTTCAAAATAGCGGCAGCACATAAATACTTATTTGCTATACTTGGATTTTTTCCAGTAAAATAAAGAAGTAAATTTGCAGCCACTTACTGAATATGTGGTTATTAACAAAGCAGAAGCGAAAAGCAAAGGCAAAAAGAGATATGAAATTAGTTGCTTGAATGCAGCGAGCCTTTCGTTTTCTACTTACGCAGTCAGCAGCAGCGACATTTCTAAAAAAAAGGCGCCTCATTTCGCCTTTGCATTTTGCTGTTTATTTTACAAAGCAAGTCAGCAGCAATTTTTATATACTAGACAACCGGGCAAATTCGTTGTACGGCCGACACAATCGACCGCATTCTAGAAAAAAAAATTTGTTTTTTTAAGTGCTAATAACTTCTCTGTAAACAATGTTCTTTGTGAAAACTCTACTATCCCGTGATAAATGGCCCTGATCTGATGTCTCAGATTCATTGAATAAACGAACTCTACTGGCGACAACATACAATTGTCCGTGACTAACTGAAATTTACTTTGCTAACTTTTGCTTTGTCATTTGGAGCTCTCGTTTTTGCCACATCTTACACAGTTTATTTTTGTTCGCGATGAGGATTTTTAATAAACGGGAGAAAATATAGGTGTCCTCTTTTGGTTTTTGTTCTGGCGTTCCTATATTAACAACTTCGTTAATGATGTCATTCATGTGATTAACTGTCTTTTCAATATCGTCTGGTTCCCTAATAGCGTAGTTGGACTGAAGAAAAAACTGTTTTTTTCCTGAAACCGGAAAAAGTGACGTAATTGAGGTTTGTTGTTGTAGAAATCGAAGGAGTTTTTAAATTGTTGAAAAAAACACTACATTTTAAACAACTGTCGATTGCTCGCCCCGCAGTAGTGTTGGGACATTTCTGCCTTTTTTAGTACATTTTTGTCTTTTTTCGTTGCGCGGCAAACATAAAACAGCTGATCATTGCACAAAATAAATTTTAAATTATAATTTTATTTTTACATTTTAATAAAATAAGTAGCAGGAATGTAGTAGGAAATTGCAAGAATTATTTGCATACACTGCGAATTGTTCTTAATCATTTATTTTTCACACAATTTCCATTTTAATTAATTAACCACAACGTTCTATTTGTATGTGTAACCAAAATAAAAAACATCTGATTGCTTAAAAAAAAAGTGTCTAGTTTTAAAACACCTAATTTGAAGCAGTGTAACCACGCTATATACTGCCTGCATTATTGTAGTTTATTAGTTTAAATGTCTCTGACCACACATGGCTGTAAGTAGGGGCATAGCTCGCTACTGTTGCAAATAAATTTCCCCCACCGGGTCAGAGGCTGGTATTTTATGTTATTCTTATTTATTATTTTCATCTTTTTTTCCTATTTTTGTTTGTCTCTTATTTTTTTTGTAATTCACTTATTTTAGTTTAAGACCATTTTAATTTATATTTTTGTCCTACTTTTAAGTGTAAATGTTACATTTTTTTTAAGCTGACAGTTTTTTCGTGAATGTTATAAATAAATAATATTCACTTCAATTCAAGTCACCCTTATCAGCATGTCCCCTCAATTCAAGTCATCCTTATCAACAAGTCCTTTCATTCATTCCGCCCTTGTCAGCAAGTCACACAATTCTAGTTTAGTGTTGGGTAATCACTGCTCACTTTGGTGGACATGGTCAAACTTTTTATACTTTTCACGCAGTGAATAGTATTATAAGTTTGTCATGAAGTTTGTAACACACAGAAGGATACATCGGAGACCCCATAAAGTATATATATTCTTGATCAGCGCGATGAGACGAGTTGATATAACCATGTCCGTATGTCTGTCTCTCTGTCCGTCCGTCCGTCTGGCTGTCTGTATTTATGCAAACTAGTCCCTCATTTTTTGAGCTAGAAAGCTCAAATGCATGGAGCTTTCTTTTTACCATACGCAGTACATTTGTCGGAATCAGCCGAATCGGACTACTAGGGGGGGTACCCCCATACAAACCGGGATCCAAATGAAAGTTCTTATTCGATTTTTTTTTTTTTTTTTTTTGTACTATGGAACTGAAATTGGGACACTATAAGTTTCTGACCCGTATCCACCAACCTACTAAATTTCAAGACTCTCGGACTGCTAGAAGGAGCGTGAAGAAGATTACAACTTCGACATAGCCAATGTTAGTCTTTTTTTACATTTTTTTTTCTAAATGAGTCATTTTGCTCACTTTTCTCAGTTGTTCACTTGGTCACTTATGAATACTTTTCATGAACGCATTAACAACACAGGTATTCACAAAAATAATATATAGCACGGCATTTACATTTTAATTCAAATAAATTATGTATTTATATTTCAGCATGTTTTATTATTAATTAATTCATTATTAATATTAAATAACAAAATAAAATATAAAATTATAAAATAAATTTTGATTACCTACTTCATTGGGAATTTTTTGGCAAAAATGGAAGTTTTGTTTCCATTTATTTTACATTTGAGCTAAAGTAAACTAATGTAAACCAAAACACAAAGATATGAACATTATGCAAAGAGAAGAAATGAGCAAAACAAAAAAAATATAGGCAGTCATGGGATGCCGACCGAAGTGAAAACAAAATTATGAAATAAGAATAATTTCTTTTTTTGAATTTTCATATTAATTGCAGTATCCGTACTCCGAATAACAGTTATATACATTTATTATGTCCTAACAAGGATAGGCTTATGATAACTGAAGTAAAGAACAACGTTTTATTGACAGTTATTGAAGTATCGTGACAATACCGCATCGATCGTTGTTTTATACTTTATAGTAGTGAGTTTTCGATCATTGGACATAGTCGAATATAAAGCTTGATTCAAAAATTCAAGTAAAGGTATATTTTTATCATCTGCAAGTCAATATTGAAGTCTCCACTTAATATCATAGGTGCATTGTCAAATTTTTCGTCAAATCTTTTTTGGAGTATTTTTTCAGAATCTTCTTTTGTATATAATTAAATTTTCAAATAAAAATTGTTGTATCTGCCGCCTCATGGATTTGCCAGTCAATCAGGGGATTTCGCATGTATGTCCATATATGAATTAACAATATCTGTATCTTGAGTATTATGATAAATATCTACTCCCGCCGCTGCAATTTCAGGTCTTTTACAACTTATAATTAAATTAAAATTCGGAATATCAATTGGTTCTTTGTTTGCACAAAACGAAGAAATCCAGAGTGTAGAATGAAGAAAATTAAACTGAAGCATCACTTTCTTCATTTTCATTATCCATTTCTTTTATGAGTGCGAGTTGGCTCGTTTTCACTCTGCATGAATACGAGACTTCTTCTGGCTCATTTGTTTACAAAGTGTTCATAAGCCTGCTTTTTGTCTTCATCTCTGGTCTGTACTATTTCCAAACAAGCAAATACAAAAAAAGAAGAAGATGAGCAAATGAACACTAAACTGAATAACGGTATAGCATGTCGATAACGCGAATTCATAGTTTTACCCGCTACAAAAATCGCTCAACGCGCCTAGAGAAGTTTTCACTTAAAAAAATAAGCACTAATTCACACCAGTGTTTAGTAGATTTCACACTACATATATATTTGGGTTATATAAATTATTGGGTATCCAACAAACGTCTCCATTCTATGCTTCACTAATATAAGAGAGTTGTCACACTAATGTAAAAGAACACTAATGTAAGATTTCACACTAGTGTGTATGAGATTGCACACTAGTGTGTATGAGATTTCACACTATATATTTTTGGGTTATATAAATTATTGGGTCTCCAACCAACGTCTCCATTCTATGATACACTAATATGAAAGAGATGTCACACTAATGTAATGACGATAATGTAAAGTGAGCAAATATGTACTAGTATGAACGTATCATAAGCGTTGATGATATGATGAAATAAAGAGAGAGGCAAAATTTCGTCTATACACTATTCATAGCAGAGATAGGCAACGAAAATTCACTCCCTATCACAAAGATGTTTGTTGTCTCTATCGCTCTCATGCATAACGTTGTTGTTCTCACTTGTTTGACCAGTCCGTTCTTATGTTGTTGTTGTCTATGTCTGAACTATTTTCACTTCAAAAAAACAAGTGAGCAAAGAGAACAACTGAGCAAAAAGAACAAGTGAGCAAAGAGAATAAGTGAGCAAGGAGAACAACTGAGCAAAAAGAACAAGTGAGCAAGCACAACTGAGCGAAAAGAACAATAGCTCAGTTTAGTGAGCAACTCTTTTTTTCACTCACTCATGAGTAACCCAAAAATATTCTAGTGATCCATAAGCACAAGTCAAGTTTGCGTTATAATGTATTGTAGATCTGTCTAAACGTCTGGTGAATGGTGCAATTAGACACATTACAAAAATCATATGGCCCTGCTTTCGTGGAGCACGAATGAACGAAATTGATCCGTCCGTAAAGAAAAGATGGTGCACACGTCATTTAGTCCAAATCTATACAATTTACGATAAAATATAGTCACAGGACTGCTGAACAAAGAAGGTTACCAATTATATTATGCTGGGCTTGCACATTGCACAAAAGCTCTTCGCTGCTGGCTAAACATATGTGGCTTTAAGTAGGTTCAAGTCACTAGAAGGTCTACTTCTAGAAGAACTAGACCGTGCAACAATGTCGCATTAATTGAAATCAACAGACTAACAAACTAAAGAATGACAAGAGCTAAAAATTCAATTCAAGTCATCCTTATCAGCAAGTCATACAATTCAAGTGATTCATAAGCACAAGTCAAGTTTAATTCTTTGTTCTTTTATGTGTGTGTACAAGTTATCATAATCGTTCACACTCCTACGGTTAGCAGCAGCAGCGGCGTCACTGGTAGCAGAACAGAAGCGACGATAATTAGTTTTAAGTAGGGATAAGAGTAGGGTAGAGTCAATTGTTGTTTGGAACTCAAGAAAGCGAGTACAGGTGCCGCAGGAAGAAGTTAAAATCAAATTTACTTCGATCAACCGCTACTCCATACAAACAATAGCACAAAAATTAACGGGAGAGCGAACAGTTAATGCGGCTGTTCTAAGCATCAAAGGAATTAATAAATTAATGCGATGAGAATCTGAACTTTGTCAAGAATCTGAACTTTATCAATCATCTGCAGCTAATTACAAAATAAATTCAAAACTTCTGTAAAATCTAAGCAACTATTTGCAATAAATAAAGTAAAAAATAAATATAAAACTGTTATATCTAAACTAAAATAATCACTAATAATTGATTAAATAAAAATAATAAATTAACAACGAAAAAAAAAACCAAGAAGAAAACAACAACAATAACATGCTTATTTCTTGAGCTTACCCAGTTCAATAGAAAGAAATCATTTGGCAATTAATATTATATTCAAACAGGAGCTACATCACGATTTTTTACTGAAACTGCAATAAGTGTTCAGACAGACCTTGCGCAGTTTGCAACAGCTGTTTTTTGTTTTAGTTAAACATACAAATAGAACGTTGTGGTTAATTAATTAAAATGGAAATTGTGTGAAAAATAATGATTAAGAACAATTTGCAGTGTATGCAAATAATTCTTGCAGCTTCCTTTTTCATTCTTGATACTTATTTTATTAAAATGTAAAAATAAAATTACAATTTAAAATGTACTTCAAAATGTTTTGTGCAATGATCAGCTGTTTAGTGTCGGTGCTCAACGAAATCACCTAAGAAGTTGGTAACAATGCGCAAAACGTTGGCAACGATTGCCAAAATGTTAGCAGCACTGCACAGGCTGTCCATTCCGTTACAGCAGTTTAACCTCCTTTCTAAACTAACTGAGGATAGACGGTCGTAAAATTCTACAACAATTTCGTCATTTTCCTTGTTGTTGTTGTTGAATTAACCACCGTCTATGCCGCATCAGAGCTAAACGCCAATTCTCTGTCTGAAGACAGCGTTACTACTTGATCATTTTTATAAGCTAGCTACGCTACATTAAAACACTACTACAATTTGGCAGTCCTGATTTATGAGGGTCTCCCGACCCTCGCTGTCATGCTTCTTGTCAAAACATTTGGTACATATCTTCCAATTAGATTCTCACTTTCAATTTCATTACTTATGTTTACATTTACATTGTCATTTTTTCTTTTTGAATCATCGCTTAAATTTACATTATTGTTTCGGCTTCTTTTTGGACTGCCCAATTCATTTTCGGAATTTCTGACCTGTCAAATGTTTTGTTAAGGCAAGTCGTTGTCATACTCTAATAAAAACATGTCCAGGGAAAACTAAAAATCAGCCAAGTGTGAGTCGGACTCGCACACGGAGGGTTCCGTACCATCGTACAAGATTTTTTGCTTAAAATATTAAATTATGTTCATATTTAATTTAAAAAAAAATTTTAAACAAAATGTTAAATTAAAGAACAATGCTTCTAAAAATGTGTATTTTTAGTATTTGTCGTTCTAGACACAAGTGAATTACACACTCTGTGAAAATTTCTACTCTCTACCTATTACGGTTCATGAGATAGAGCAGGAGACGGACGGACGGACATCGTCAGCTTAGTAATAGGGTCCCGTTAGCTCCCTATGGGTACGGAACCTTAAAAACTAATAAATAAATTAATAGTAAAAAATATTAAAAACAAGCTTTTATTTAAATGCTCTGAAAAAATAAACTGTGAAATAACTCAAACCAAAGCAAACTGATAATTATGTTACATTGTACAATTGTATTGTAAAAGCTTGTCGCGATTCAATCAATCACGTTATTTATATTTGTGTTGTCAAGTTCTACTAAGTAGTTAATAAAAGATTAAAACCATTCAGACATGGGCTTAGCAGGGGGAGGGGGTGCAGAATATTTTTTGCATAATACTGTAATGAAAGATATGAATAATTTAAGTGCATTATAGTAGAGAAAAGTAGACGAAAGGATGCTTGCTTTCGGAATTTTCCCTTTACATTCATGGATATGATGTATGTTTACGCTATACATTGCTTATCGAATGGAAGTGAAGCCATGGTGTGTACGGGGCGAAGACAACAAGGAGAATATGAGAAAAAAGAAGGATTATATCTAAAATAGATTAAGGAAAAAGTTGGTCTTTTAATTGAAGTGCCAAAACAAAAAGCTGTCACTACAAATGTTAGTTACACGGCGAGAACATTTCTTGGAGATCCTGAAATAACGTCAGACGTAACAGGCATAAATATAAAACTCTTAAAAAGGTTTCATACTATACTTTCTTGCATACAATTGAAATCGTTCAGGCCCGATAGTGAAAACGATCCTTTGTTGTTCGCACAATTTGGCGTTTCGGGGACACAGAGACTCTGGTGACATGAAGACTGAGGACAAACATAATGTTGCATTATCAGGCCAAGAAAGGGTTTTCCGAGCACTTTTGGCGTTTCGTATAGAAGCAGGTGATGAAGATTTAAGAATGCACTTGGAAATAGCACCTAAAAACTGCACCATGATTAGTTACACTATCAGTTATCGACATCATTGGGCAAACTATCCGGTCAAAGATAGTCTAGCGGATTAAAAAATCAAAATTTTTGCTATAATCCATGACGACACGGTTGATGCGAGTAAAATGGTGCAGTTGACATTATGAGTCCGATATGTCGATGTGGACGAAGATGTTATCCGAAAAGATTTTGACAGAAGAAATCTCGAAGCCTTAGATTTGAATATCACTTGGCTGCGCGGACAAAGATACGATGGAGGGTCTAACTTTTCTGGCAACGAAAATGGTGTCCAAACATTGCTTTGTGAAACACAACCCTTGGCATTCTATTTGCATGGTTTTAGTCATTAATTTAATTTTTTATTTTGTTCACACAGTCTGCAAAAAGAACGCAACTTTTGCACGATGAAATCCAAATGAAGCTCCGGAGTCAAAGGGATCTCAAATGAAAACTCTTTGCTCTACTCGTTGGGTCGAAAAACATGTATGTGTGTACACACAGGGAATGGCTGTTTCCGGGAGTACCTGCACAGATATAAACATGCAGATGACCCGCATTGCCTGTACTGCACAAATCGGTCGGAAAATGCTCGCCATGGTCTCATGGAGTGTACCCGGTTTGTGCTTTTCAGAGAGCTAATCACGTCAGAGGTGGTTGGGAACCGTACACCAAGTGGCGTGATTAGCGTCACGTTAAAGGATGAAGACTCCTGGAATAAAGCTTGCAGGATAATCGTTGCAATAATGCAACAGGTCCGCAGAGATGAGGAGATAAACAGAAGAGTGGTCTAACCTAGCTCTCCCTGGCGAAGTAATTACTCTATTGGTGGTTCCGCCAGGGTTGAAAAAAGAGCCAGTGTAGTCCGGGGGTGGTTTTAGGCACCACATGAGACTGTTTGTCCGGTGAATCGTGCATGCTAGTAGGTCGGTCTGCTAGGATCTTTGGAAGTTTACACCTCCTTGGCGAATCCAAAAAAAAAAAAAAAAAAACATTTGCTAAATGCTGCCTCACATTATTGAGACTTTAGAAAAGCTAACGAATGAGACAGCGAGACATCATCAAAAGCTACAGAACTCATGAGTATCTCACTCCAAAAAATCGAATTTCTCATCTCTCTGCAAGTTTTTACCGCTGTCAATGCTACGATCATGATGCTCAGTAGGATTCTCCAGAAACCAGAACTTCAGATATCATAAGCTTGTGCTCACGTGGCCAATGTAATTGACTTGTTTCTTGAAACAAGAAAGAATGAAGCATCTTTCGATGCAAATGTTGAAGAAACAAAGAGAATTGCTGACAAAATAGGATTCGATTTAAAAATTCCTCGTCGGCAAAGAAAACGCACCAACATAGGCACTAGATTTGTGCAATAATTAAAAATAAGGTACTTTTCAGTAATCTACTCTGAAATGCGTACCTGATATACGTACTAATTTGAAGTGATTATACAATATCTATGTATTATATTTTGCGACTTAGTACGATTATTAATCATAATCGCTTTTCTTATGCACCAACTCCAAACGATTACTAATAGTAATCTTATAGTGGCTTTACAGTGAGCGAAGATTCGAATCTATGAAGATGCGACAATGATTCGAGTCTCATTTGACAACAACAACAGGGAAAATGACAAAAATTAGGGGTTGTTGTTGTAGAGAGATTCGATTGTGAGATTCTAATCTCAAATAGATTCGCAAAGATTTGGTTTTTTTGAATGGTCAGTCTTAACAGGGCTGGGCAATTCTTCCATGTAGGTTGGCAGCATTTTCAAAATTTCGCCGTTTTTTGTGATTGTCATGTGTCTTCTTCTTCGTTTTTTTTGCGCACCCCACATAAAACAGCTGATCATGGGACAAACAATTTGAAGAAAATTTCAAATTGTAATTTTTTTTTCAAATATTAATAAAATAAGTAGCAGGAATGAAAAAGGAAGCTGCAAGAATTATTTGCATACACTGCGAATTGTTCTTAATCATATATTTTTCACACAATTTCCATTTTAATTATCACAATTAGCCACAACGTTCCATTTGTATGTACAATCAAAACAAACAACAGCTGTTCGTGATACTAAAATACCACTGTAAACCACAAAACCGAATCTTTCGTGATTCGAGCCACTGTAAAGCCACTATTACCTTTTCGAAAAGTACATATGATACATATGATCTTCTTATTGCTAACGAATTTACGCAGCCTATGACGAGCGGGGTGATGTGAGCGGACGCACAAACAAAACAACCAGCAACGTGTCCATTCTCTCAATTCTCTTTCTATCTCTTTGTCGAAACGTAGTATGCTTGCATATTATGCATAGAAGTAAATTACTTATATTCCTAAGTATTTCGCAAAATACTTATGTACATAAATATGTATATACTCGTATGTATTTTTCGAAAAAGTAAGATTACTATTAGTAATCGTTTGGAGCTGGTGCATAAAAAAGTATTGCAGACGGTAGTATTATGAGGTGCAATAGTAGCACTCACACTAATGTGCACATAAGGCATGTTATCTAGTTATATGAATGAGAGTGTGAGAGAAAATGAGAACGGACTGAGAGTTGTGCTCTGGCCGTCAAACTAAACATAACGATATTAGAAGTGGTGCAGTGAGCGCGTCTAATAATAATAATAATACAAAAAAAAAAAACCTTTCGTCAAAATATAATGGACATAATTTGTGCTGATAATTTTTCGGGCGAGGAGCTTCGACAGTGGTGCTGTAACTTGGGGTTGCAACTCATGGCACCAAGGCAACGTTGGCTGCTAGAATAAGTGGTATGCCGCCCAGCGACAACAAATTGTCCTTCTTTGGAGGCATGGGATGAAAACAGGGATGATAGTGATGCTGACTTTAGCATGATCATAGCGGTTGGCAGCGATCAGATCGAGGATGGTGTGTCGAGGCCTGGCAGTGACAAGAATGTAATGACAAAGCAGATCTACAATGGAATGAAACGCAACAACATCGAATTATAGACAACGGCGATGACGCACAACCACAGCGAAAGAAAAAACAAGATCAAAGTCAAAGTAAAGAAACGCAACAACAACGGCGACAGAGCAGATCTACAATGCAAAAAAACCTAACAACAACGAAGTAACGGTAACGGCGACAAAGCAGATCTTCAATGGAATGAAACGCAACAACAACAAATTATAGACAACGGCGATGACGCACAACCACAACTAAAGAAAAAAGACAAGAGCAAAGTCAAAGCGAAGAAACACAACAACAACAAAGTAATGATAACGATGATGACTTAGATTTAAGATGTAGTCAACAAAGACAACAATAGCATAACAACAGCGATAATGAAACAAAGTTGAGTCATGAGAATGACATTATGAAGAGAGAATTAAAAATTACGCAAAGAGAATGTGAACTTCTACTTCAGATTTCGCAACGTAGAGAAGTAGAAGGACAACTACCATTCACGACGTTGAAAGAATTCGTACCAGAATATAATGAAGAGATAAATTTTAGTGCGTAGATCACACAGATTAAAGGGAATACGTAAAGCCTATAATCTGTGTGATACAAAGTTTACAGCACTAGTGTTTGCTAAGGTTAAAGGCAAGGTACCGTCGTGGCTGTACACTAAACCAAGCTTGATGACTGACAACGTAGATTTTATACTTTGTGAAATGAAGAAAACGTTTGACACACATGAGAACAAAGTTGTGCTACGTAAAAAATTTGAAAATTGTTTGTGGAGATGGAGAACCATTTCTTCATCACTTCAATGAAAAAATTATTATGGCAAATGAAATAAATATGTGTGAAGATGAACAGATTGACTTCATCATTGAAGGTATTCCGGTAATCAGATTAAAACTCAGTCTAACATGCAACAATGTTCTTCGACGGATGAATTACTCCGAGCTCTTAAAAAGGTTGATCTTGTACGGCTTTCGCAAATTTTGAGAGAATCAACAAAGCGTTCCGGACCAGTAAATCAAGGTATGCCATACACAGTCGTTGAAACTGGCAGGGTAGAAAAGTCAAAGCAGAAGTGTTTCAACTGTAACAGCGTGGACATTTTTCTGCTGAATGCAGAAAACCAAAGACGGAGAATGGCTCATGCTTCGCTTGCAAGAATTTCGGACATCGGGCAGTAGAGTGCCACTAATATAAGAAAAAGATGTCATCAATTGGTAAAAACGAGTATGTAAGGTATTTACGTTTAACAATTGTAGATAATCCTAACGAACTTATGTTGACAGAATACCTTATTGACTCCGGCAGCCCAATCAGTTTTGTGAAAAAAATCAATAATACCGAGTAAAATTATACTTAAAAAACAGCCAAGTGTGAGTCGGACTCGCACACGGAGGGTTCCGTACCATCGTACAAGATTTTCTGCTTAAAATGTTAAATTATGTGTGTATTTAAAAGCCTAAAAGTATGCTACAATTAACAGCTTAAAAGTATACTACAAAAAAGTTAAACAAAAGATTAAATTAAAGAATAATGGAATTTCAACTCTCTACCTATTACGGTTCATGAGATAGAGCAGGAGTCGGACGGACGGACGGACGGCGTAAGCTTAGTAATAGGGTCCCGTTAGATCCCTATGGATACGGAACCCTAAAAATTATAATATAAGTGTATTGATTACTTTAATTGTTGTTGCTGACGAGTCAATGATATATTCTGCTGTGTTAGGGAGAGATTTTCTAAAAGCTATTAGAGCAAAGTTAGTGCTGCCTTTTCACGAAAATGAAAATGTGAGCAAACCAAATGACAATGATAGTACACAAGAAATACAAAGTACGTATAGCACAAGTAATTCAGTAGCAAATGAAAGTCAAAATGTATTTGGAGTAGACTTTGAAAGGAAAATACTAGCAATCGTATATGAAGTTAACGACAAGAAACAATTTCTTATTGGCGACAAGATAGGCCATGCTGAACAACAATGTTTTATGAAAATATTTCCAATGTTCAATGATTTGCCGCAACGACCCAATGATGAACATCTAGAAGTTTTAAAAGAAGTTTTCAATCGCCTCGTTGAGAACAAACTAGAGCTGCGCTTAGATAAACGTGAGTTCTTGCAGTCAAAGGCCAAATATTTAGGTTATACCATCACGGGAAAGGGAATACAAGCAGATGAAAAAGGTTTAGAAACAGTAAAAAATTTTCCCATACCGAACAAGGTACACGAAGTACAAAGTTTTCTTGGTCTGTGCTCCTATTTTCGACGATTTATTAAAGATTTTTTCCAAATTGCGAAACATTGATATAATACGAAAAACTAAAAAAATTTGTTTCGGACTTAAAGAGCGTTTAAATGCTTAAAAGAAAGCTTGTCGAAGCCCCAATTTTAGAATTGTATGACCCAAGGCATGATGCATTATGATGCTAGTGCGATAAGTTTTGGTGCGATTCTACTGCAAAAGAAAGCAGATGGGAAATTCCACAACATTTTCTACTAATCTAAACGAACCACTGATACAGAGTCTAGATATCATAGCTTTGAGTTAGATACTTTAGCAATTAGCAAGATGGGCTCTACGGCTGCAAAATTATGAATACACACTTGAACATAGGTCAGGAAAGCGAATGCGTCAAGCATTGAGTAGAAATACAAACATCTTAGTTATTGAAACTAGCACTTTTGAACAAATACAAGAATTAAAGGAAAAATTAACAAAGTCAGAGCATGGCCAGTACGAATTGCGTAATAACGTCTTGTATAGAAAAAAGGAGAATCGTTGCTTTTCTATGTCCCAAGAACAATGGAGGAACACGTTCTCTTTAAATATCACAATGAAATGGGACATTTATGCGTTGACAAAGTTACAGACTTAATACAATAGCTTACTTCCCTAAAATGCGGAAAAAAAATTGAAGAACACAGAAAATGCATTGCGTACTCAGCTAAAAGTGTTAAACAAGAAAGATATTTTCATATGATACCAAAAGGATATACTCCGCTTGACGTTATACACATAGACCATTATAGACCCGTATAAAGCAACAAAAAGAAACACATGCTAGTTATAATGAAAGTATACGCAAAATTCGTTAGTTATTGAGTCCCTAAAAAATCCTATAGCCGGCCCAAAGCAATTGTGTCTGACAGAGGATGCTGTTTCACTTCTAACGAATATCAAAACATTTTTAATGACAACAACATCCGACACGTAAAAATCGCAACAGGTTCTCCTCAGGTCCATTGATAGCAAAATTAGTGGATTCCGACAAAAGCATGTCTTGGGAAAATGTTTTAGAAACTGTGGAATTCGCTATGAACAAAACGTTACATAGAATGATAAATGAACACCCTACCAAAATGTTATTTGGGATTGAACAAAAAGGTAGCATAGTTGACAGGTTAAAAGAAAATATAATAACTCACGAACAACACTCACTCAGTAGGGATATTCAAAAAGTCCGTAGACAAGCTGAAGAAGTACAAGTACACACACAAAGCTGGAGTGAACAATATACAAATAAAAGAAGAAACAACCAATGAAATATAAGGCAGGAGATTATATGATGGTTACAATTTTAATACCCATACGAATGTATTCAAAAAGTTCGTAGCAAAGTTTAAAGGCCCGTATCAAGTATTAAAAATTTTCGACAACGACAGATATCTTTTAAAGGATGTTGAGGGTTTCCAACTTTCAAGATTACCGTATAAGGAAGTTTGGTCTGTAACAAACATGATGTCTTGGTTAAGTAGTCGCGAAGTGGACATAGACAATGAAAATGTAATAGTATCTCAAAAATTAAAATGTAACAGAAAATATAAATGTAAATACAAATGCAACAGTAAATGTTAATGAAAACATAAAGCAAAATGAAAATGCAAATGTAATAAAAAAAAGTAAAGATAAATGAAATCAGAAGGTCTAAACGGAAAAGAAAATATGTAAATATAAGTTAGGAAGTTTAAACGTTAAAGAAAGCAAAGGAAAACGAAAAGAAATAACTATAAAAACGCGATGGGATCGGGAGATCCCATAAGTCAGGAAGGCCAAATTGTAGACGGTAGTATTATAAGGTGCAATATTTGCTCCCACACCAGTGTGCATATCTAGTTATAAGAATGAGAGTGTGAGAGAAAATGAGAAAATAAAATAAAGCAAACGGACTGAGAGTTGTGCTCTGGCCGTTAAACTAAAGACAACAGTATTACCTTTCTTTACTCGTATGCATTTTACAAATACTATGAGAATTTGGGGGCAAGGCTTTTGGTAAATGAGCCAGGAGCTTTCCACGATAAAGAACGTCCATACGATAAAACCGGCAATCCCGGGTGTCTAACGACCGTGCCCATGCGATGAATGGCACTGAGTGAGTGTGTCTGATAACGGTGGACTCCGGATACCTGGCGACCTCCGGTATTACTTTTGCCTTGCCGGGTACAGGGGGCTATGCCCCGGTGGACCTACTCTCCCCTACAGTCGTGGGACCAAACATGACATCTATAAACAAAATTTAAAAAAAAAAACATATTTACAAAACAAGACGAAATGGAGCTCGGGACGAGCTCCGAGGACGGGTTACTGGCCTCAAGCCAGGAACTAGTCACCGCTGACAGCGGGCAAGCTGCAGCGCAAACAACAACATCTACGACTACGTCGGCAGCGACATTAGCGACGGAATTAGCGACAAACCGACAACATCAGCGAAAGCGGCAAAGGATAGCGCCAGTCGTAGCGCATCCAAGCCAAAAAAAAAAGCCAAATCGGAAGCGATGGTCAAGAAGAACATGTACCAGAAAGCTCTATTCATTCTAAGCAAGATTGCCAAGAATGAGGAGAGTGGGACGGTGCACGAGTTCGACCTGGCGGACAAAGCCAAATACCAGGCCGCGGTGGACGAGTACGAGGAGTATATGTCTACTCACGTGAAACCTGTAAAGACACCAGTAAAGGCGACCAAGAGTAATCGGTCACAGGACGAGACCGTTACTAATGCAAGGAAGAGCAAAGTCGCCAAAAGAACAACAAGCAAGGAAGGTCCCTCAACAAGTGCCAAGAGGCTTTTTAGCAACGTCGCTCGGGACGAGCTCACGGTGGCACTTATTGATGAAGTCACAAATGGCGGTTGGTTGGAGAAATGGGGGGAGATTGAACCCAGGTTAACTGAATTGGTGATGGAACACCTCCTCTCCGATCTGGGGTCTTCTCCACCTGGTTTTGACTCTCCTGAGGTTATCCCTGGCTGCAGGGTGATAAAATGCAAAGATCGACCGTCTCTGGATTTCCTGAGCAAATGCATTGCTACGATCAGCAATGCTTGGGAGGGCTTAAGGCTTAAGCTCATCCTAGCTCGGGATATTCCAAGGCGGCCGAGAG
>JAWNKV010000755.1:0-17098 GCA_035041805.1 Amiota mariae
TTATACAGTTTATGAAATGCCGTACGCGCTTTGAATATGCGAGCAGCCACATCTGCCGCTGCACCACCATCTTTCGTGATTTTGCTACAGAGGTAGCAAAATTCATCCATATCAGCTATCTGAATGGTACTGTTATAGATGTGGATTTCGAGAGGCGAGGTGTTGTTTGTCTGCATGCGCATTAACTTGGTTTTTCCATAGTTTATTTTAAGACCAGCTGCACGTGCATTGATCTCAAGTTGACGTAGTTTTGCTGCGGCATCGGCTAACGTGTGTGTCATAAAACATATGTCATCAGCATAGTCTAGATCGCTCAATTCTTGGTTTAGTCTGCATTGTAGGCCTGACGACGCCTCGATTTTTGTGCGCTTTAAGATGTTATCTGGTGAGAGGACGCAGCCTTGTCGTACACCTCTCTATTTTGAATTCGGTGCTATTTTTGCTCTTGAAACGCTTAGAGTGAGCTTAGAATCCTCATACTTGGACTTAATAATATCGATGATATTCTCGGGTACACCAGCGAGTCGCAATGATCTCCATATTTCATCTCTTATTATCGTGTCAAACGCCCTTTCAAAGTCGACGAAGAGAAGGTATAAGGGCGATTGAAATTCAGCCGACTGCTCTATGATTATACGGAGCGTGTTTATGTGATCTACACAGGATCGGTTCGGTCTGAAACCATTTTGTTCTCTCCGGAGTTGGGTGTTAAGGATGGGGGATATTCCACCCAAGATGATATATGCCAAAATTTTCAGAATACAGTTTAGCAAAGTAATTCCTCGCCAGTTTTTACACTGGCTAAGTTCACCTTTTTTTGGTATAGTAATGATGACTCCTTCTTTCCAACCGTCCGGAACGGTGGAGGATATTCATGCCGAGTGTATTAACGTGCGATGGTGATAGAGCCGTATTTTAAAAGTTCAGCTGGAAGCTCGTCTGGCCCAGGGAATTTATTCTTTTTGAGCTTTCCTGTTGCTTCACAGATCTCTTCAACAGAAGGTGGCTCGGTAGAGATACTCCTATTTGGATTTCTGCGTCGAACGCTATCTGCACGTGCAGGTGCCTCCGTGTTCTCTAATGTGCTATCTTCAAAGAATTCTTTCCATCGGTTTAACTGGTCGTTTTCTGATGTTAATGTATTTCCATCGCTTGCCTTGATTGGAGGAATGTTCGGCTTAGTATTCGTTAACTTTTTGATGGCTGCATAAACACCTCGCAAGTTATTACAGTTTGCTGCATTTTCTGCTTCACCGGCTATATTTTTAGTATATAGTCTCTTATCGCTTTTTATAGAGCGTCTTATTTGTCTGTTTATTATGTTGTACGCATCGAGTGTTTGGCTTCGTTCAGATAATCAACATCCCGGCCCTGTTGAAAGTATCCGCTTTCAACCAATAGACAGAATGGCAAGTTTGTGTACTGGTCGTAGAAGTCCATACCATATCTTTCGATTAGCATAGCATGCAAAATCCTCTCCACAGGAAGGTCACCCATAACCTGTTGTTGAAGCATCGGAGGATAACGTACAATGCATGCAAAATCGTACCAACCGACGAGTTAGATTGCGACCGAAGTTCCTGGGGTGATGGTGCTATAGTTTCGAATGTCTGACGTCTCAGTGACTTGGCGTCGAATCGATTTATCTATGCGAAAACAGCAATACATGTTGTGTACGAATCTATGTTACCAATAACCTGTAACATAGAATTTGATTTCTCAGCAGCAACGAAGATCATTTTCCGTTCCTCTTGATTGATCACTTCCATGTTGAGATTATGGGTTTCAGCAATTGGCCACTTCACATCTCCCATTCTAAGAAACGGAGGTCCACAAAACCAATACGAGCTCATCAAATCTCTGACACCGGAACCACGTGAAACGATGTCTACTGGGTTAGATTTAGTAGGTACATATCTCCAGGTATGATCAGATGTTTGATCTTGATTCTCTGATACTTGATTCCCCACAAATGTCGAAAATGTAACAGAATGTTGTTTAAGCGAATGTAGTGCATGTTGTGAGTCTGACAAGAAGAATGATGTAAACTGATGTCCTTTGAATATGTCCCTAACCTT
The DNA here is from genome assembly GCA_035041805.1 of Amiota mariae. Classification (NCBI taxonomy): domain Eukaryota; kingdom Metazoa; phylum Arthropoda; class Insecta; order Diptera; family Drosophilidae; genus Amiota; species Amiota mariae. The sequence goes on from JAWNKV010000755.1 coordinate 2,079, forward strand.
AACATTCAATTTCGATAGTAAATGACCTGCACATAGCTCTAACTTGGGTAACAAGTTATTTTTAACTGGATCAACTCTTGACTTTGCTGTGAGTAGTTTGACAGAGACGTTGGCCATGGCGGTGCGAATGCATAAACAACAACCATATGCTCGAATCGAAGCGTCGCAGAAACCATGCAGTTGGGTGTCGATGAACGATGGCTGTAAACAATAGCGAAAAACGACAATTTCTTTGAGCAATGACAACGATGCTAAAACGTCACTCAAAGCGTGATGTATGTACTTTGGAACGGACTCGTCCCATGCGAGCTTCAAGATCCACAATTTTTGAATGAGCATCTTGAAAAAATGACTATTGGTGCAAGCAATCCAAGTGGATCGAATTCGGATGCTGAAATTGAGAGTTTTGAACGTTTATTAATTTCCTTATATACGTACTTTGGAACAAATGCAAATATAATTAAGTCGCGATGTTGATCCCACTGCACACCAAGTGTGCTGGTTGTAAGATACCATCCCATATTCAAATCCTTTATGGTACCGTCATCCATAATATCTGGATGGTTCGAATGCCACTTTGCTAATTCAAGCTGACTACGCTTTAAAATTTCGATGACTTCAGATTTCAATGTCTGCAGGTGCACGACGTCATCGGAACTGCACAAAAAATCATCTACATAAAATGATAACTTCATTGCGGCAGCACCAATAGGGAACTCGGCAGCAAACTGGTCTGCAAGATATATGTGTGTTCAAACGATAAGTGGTTAATCCTTTATTTGGGTCAGCTCGCCATAAGATGTACTGGAACTGAAGATGGCTCGAATCGATGAGAATTTGGCGATACATCTTGATGATGTCGGTTGTAATGGCATACCGATAGAGACGAAACTGTAAAAGTGGCAAGTATAACATGGGCCGCAATGTAGGGCCAACCATTACAAATCATTGAGAGATTTTGCTGAAGTAGTAGCACATGACGCGTCGAAGACAACTCTGAGTTTCGTTGTTGTACTAGTAGGTTTGTGAACACAATGGTGTGGTAGTGAAATGATTCGAGAGAAGGAGCTGGGTCCAATGTCATGTGACGTAATTGTTCATATTCAGTCATGAATGTGGTATATTGAGATTTCAAATTGGATGAATGCGACAGACGTCTTTCCAAAGATAGAAGTCTTTTCCAAGCAATTTCATACGAGTCTCATAGAATGCGCATATCATCTTTGAAATTGAACCACAATGCGACCATTGCCGTCCTTCACAACTGAATTGTTCAGTTGTGACGTGACTAGTACCCGATGGCACTTCTTCCAACTTTCATAAGCGTTCCATTGGAATTGATGGCGGCTTCCCAAGACAACATGCAGGTGAGTGCTGAAGCATTCTGATGTAGCCCAGCCGGTAACCCATCCGAGAGCTGTTTTCTGAAGAGTAAGTTTTTGTGCTCCAAGCTTGATTTGACTAACGCTTGGCACTTCGAAAAATGATTCTGCTCCCAAGAACAAGTCGATGGGACGAGATTTATAAAAACGTTCATCTGCCAATGGAGTGTTTTTAGGAATATTCCAATCAGAAATGTCAATAGCCGGATAAAGCTGATATGGTCAGCGGAAATCCGACCAAGCGAAACAATCGACTGAAAGAGCAAACAGAAAAATGAAACACAACAACGAACAGGATACGTTGTGACTCTCTCTTTGTTAAGATGTATTTTTGTCTTAATAAATTTTAATAAAAACTTATGTATATATAAATATTTGTGTGTGTCTCATAAGCCACTCTCCCCACCGTTCATTCCCCCTGACAATTGAACAGCCTATGACAAATGGAATTAAAAAAATTCATATATGTGGTAACCCTTGCCCGATACGTAGCAGCTCCTGAGCAACGCTGGTGGGTCAATTTTCAACGCTTCAAAAATCTTATTGGCAGCCGTTATGCAAAAAAGTAAAGATAGGCATACAAGTACCTTTACAGATTTTCGTTCTTCTGAAATAATTCATCAAAGCGTGCGCAACACATAAAAATTTGGTCGTCAATAATCTCAGCCATCTATTATCGATATCATTTAAAACAAATAAAACTGTGTATAATTAAAATCAAATTATTAAATAAATAAACGATAATTACAAAGTAATAAGTTCTAAAGTGGTGACCCCGACGTGATCATGAACCAACGTGGTTTATGATAACGGCGTTTGTTTAAAAATTAAATGCAAGATAATAATATGGCTTCCGGAAACGCGTCCGTTGATGTTTCGTCCGCGCCAGTGCCTACGTCAAGCCAAGCAACACATAGCAACGTGTCGGTTGCTTATACAAGGTTGCCGGTGCCATCTATTTTTTTTTTTTTTTTTTTGCGGTTAGGGAAGTCGAAATTCGCATCGTCAAGGGTGCCGTCGCTAAATGGTGTTCCACTAAAAACATCCCTCCTTTTAGGATAAGTGTTCACCCTGGAACTGCTTTCGCATTACTTCAAGGTGCTGCGTTCTGGTCCCGCTTCTTGCATCTTATAATTTTTGCAGTATTGCTACGAGTATCCAGTTGTGCTCACTCACCAGCATCTTGCCGACAATATTTGCTGCGTTGATGGGTCCCACACTATTTTTTAGCTCCTCACGCTCTTGTTGCCATCTATCATATTCAAAGAATGTGTGATTCGTATCGTCTACTTCTGCGTCCCCATAGGTGCAATTTGCATTCACCGCTTTCCCTATTCTGTGCAGGTATTTTGGAAGTAGCCGTGTCCCGATAGCAGTTGTGTGACATACAAATTAACGTCACCCCACTGTCTACTTAGCCATGGATTCACATCTGGGATAAGTTTAGCTGTCCATCTGCCTTTTGTTTGTGCAGCCCATCGCTGCTGCTACAGCTGTATGGATTGCGATCTGACCGATTGTCTTGTTGCGTTTGTCAGATTGTCTTTCTTCAGCATCCATATTTTCTGCGTCTCTTTTACAAGGAGGTCTATTGGTATCGTGCCACTACTGCTGCTTCCGACACCTTGCGATAGGATGAGGTTACCCGAAGAGCTGCCATCCTCTGTATTTTACCCAATACTTTTCTTCTCCTTTCCACATTCAATGCATCAGCCCACACTTCGCTTCCATAAAGCATTATCGATAGCGTTGTGTCAAGGAGAAGCTTTCGCCTACTAGGAAGTGGTCATCCGCAGTTTGCCATCAAGCTCGATAGAGAGCTTGTCACTCTTGCGGATTTTTCTGCTGCAGGTAATTTAGTGTCTTTGAGGCCTTCAGTATTTGCGAGAATAAACGCATTTCCATTTCGAGGGGTATGTGTTTTCTCGTAAGAAGAACAAGCTCTGTTTTATCGGCTGCTAAACAAAGACCATGTGACTCTAACCATGTTTGCATCCTAATAATCACTTGGTTTAGCCTGCTTTGTACTGCTTCGAGGTTTCTTGTCGTTATGACTGCTGCAATATCGTCTGCGCAGCCCACTAAGTAGCATTCGTCGGGCATTTCTATCCTTAGAATTCCATCGTAGCTTACTTTCCACACATCTGGGCTGAGAATTGAGCCCTGAGCTGCGCCTGCCGTTATCTGCTTCTTTCTTTCTTTATTGACGCTGAGATGCGAGGTTTCAGCATCTTTTCTAGGAGTTTCCCTGCCATGTCCAGCATACATAGTGGTAGGTATGCTGATGGTGTTTTAGGATCTCCTTTGCCTTTGCTGATGAGGACCAACTTTTGTTGTTTCCATTCCATCGGGAAGAAGCCTTCTTCAGTTGTTCTACATATTTAGCAGTACATGTGGGCGTTCTGCTGTAACAATTTTTAGCACTTCCGCAGGATTTGGCTAACGGAAAATTCTCACGAAAATTACTTCTTCGTTTTTTCCATTTTCTTCTATGTTTGATGGCATTCTGTCGTTTTAAAGTTGATGTGTTTGTATCCTAGAAGACATCAAAAGTTCCGACATTTGATTTTCGCTACGTACACTGCTCTTTCAGTCCCCTTTTCGAAAGAGTAACAAAAAAATAGATTACCCAAACAGGGGAAGTTTCGTGTATTGGGCTCCTTCTCCTTCAGCAATCAGCTGTTTGTCTCGCTCGCACTTTTGAATGGACCAAATTTTTTTTTCACTTCTTGAAAAAACTACAATTTACCAGGAAAACGAGAAAAACAACCACACCACGCAACCGCAGGCACCACAAACACGCCATCAGACGCACACGGCTGTAACAGGTATGTATCATCAGTATTTTTCTTGTCTCAGAAACACTCACTATTAAATTTTTTATGCCATCTATGACCAGTGCGAATATTGAAGCATGGTTTACGACGATGGAATTCAATTGAATTTTGCCGACAGTGAGCAACGCCATCTCAACAGGCTCCTATTGGAATTGCCCCTGGGTAACAAGAAACCATCCGAGCTTTACTTCGAAATGAAAAGAGTGGCTGGCACTACTTTGGGTGAGTCAGCATTGAAGAGGTTATGGACGAAGAGATTGCCTGAAGCGGCTCAGGCTGTAGTGGCAGCAGGGAAGTGCAGTGGAGTTTACCAAAGTGACAGATTCAGTAATAGACGCTATCGCTCCGAATCAAAAATTGTAAGATAATAAAATAAGATATTAAAAATGATTTTTAATCTGCCCTGGCACCATTCCACCATTGACTTGCATCACAAAGCAAATATCGAGTTAATAGTACACAGACGTGCTCGACTTTCCTTAAATTTTAAAAATAAGTGTACCCAATCTAACTTTCCGCATATAAATAGTATAGCACAAATACTTTAGTCTTAAGTGTGGATATAAGTAATAATTATTAAAATAAGTTTTTTGTTAATCTTTATCTAGTTACTAATCCCTTATATATGTCTAAGTGGCATAGGAAACGGAGCCTGATCTCCTAATTTTTAGAGTTCCTTACCCATAGGGAGCTAACGGGACCCTATTACTAAGCTTACGCTGTCCGTCCGTCTCCTGCTCTATCTCATGAACCGTAATAGGTAGAGAGTTGAAATTTTCACAAAGTATGTAATTCACTTGTGTGTAGAACGACAAATACTAAAAATACACATTTTTAGAAGCATTTTTCTTTAATTTTACATTTTAACAATTTTTTTTTTTTGTTTCTAGTATACTTTTAAGCTGTTAATTGTAGTATACTTTGGAAAGCTTGCATGACGAACGCAAGGTATTTCGTTTGCAGGTCAATGACAGTTTTCCGAAGAACCAATATTTTTGCGACCTTGACGCATATCACCGGAGATGTTAGCAGCAGCACGAGCTGAGTTTGACGCTTTTCTGAAATCCGGAATCTGTCGCCCATAGAGCAGGAATTGGTCAAGTCCGCTGCACATGGTTCGGAAAAAATATGGTTCGTGGAAGCCATGCGGGAACTACCGAGCTTTCAATGCTCAAACCGTATCTGACCGATTTCACTTCCAACTTGCATGGTAAGGTAATATTTTATAAAATAGACTTAAGTAAGCTTTCCATCAAGTGCCAAGTGCTGGTACTACAGCAAATGATACCTGGCAACAAAAAAAATGACTGCACACCTCTATGCTGGAGCCCTGAGACTGAGCAAGATTTTGAGCACACCAAGAACTAAACAACGCGGTTATTTTGACACATCCACTGCACGGTGCCCAATTGGTACTTCACATCGACTCATCAGCCACAGCTGTCGGTGCAGCACTTCACCAAGTTGTTAACGGCTACCTGCAACCATTAGGTTTTTATTCCAAGGCTCTCAGTAAAGCTCAACGAAATTACAGTACGTACGACCGTGATCTTACCGCTGTATACCAGAGTATGTGGCACTTCCGATTTATGATTGAGGGTCACCGATCAATGTCCGCTCACGTACGCATTCCTGCAAAAAATTGACAAAGCATCACCCCGTCAAGTGCGGTATCTCGATTCTATCGGTCAGTTCACTACCGATATTCGCCACATTTCTTTTAAGGATAACATCACAGCCGATTTGTTGTCAAGGATACAGTCGATTAACGGAGCAGTCGATTATTCGGTAATTGCCGCGTCTCAAGTATACTCGTATGACATCGAACTGAAACAGATCATGAACAATAGTTCAACTCAGCAAAATTCATTATTGCTGAAGTTTTTTCCTATTCCGGGAAGCAGTTTCCATTTGATGTTTGATACAACCACGTCTAAGATTCAACCTTTCATTCCTAAGCGGTACCGAAGGCGTTTACTCGAAACGGTTCACAATCTATCACACCCAGGCGTGCGAGCAACGACAAAGTTAATGAGAGCAATTTTGTTCAATGTTGCAAGTGGTGTCAACTCGCCAAGATACTTCGACACACTCAATCATCCCTAGCTAAGTACGTACCACCTGATGAACGTTTCGCTCAGATCAACATCGACATCGTTGCTCCGTTTCCATTGTGCGAAGGTCAACGACCTAACAATGACCGATCGGTTCACGAGGTGGACGGAAGATGCGCCGATCCCAGACATAACTGCGGAATCTGTGGGTAGAGCTTTGGTGACTCACTGGATATCGCGGTTGGGAGTTCCAGCTCGTATTAAATCAGACCGCGGTAGACAATTCGAACTGTTTGCTGAATTGGTAACTGCTGTCGGTGTAATTCACTAGCAAACTACGCCTTACCACCCAAAATCCAATAGACTCATCTAAAGGTGGCACTGTTCGTTTAAGGCAGCAATTCACGATGTAACAAAGTGGACACATTTCTTTCCAAAAAGACTGCTATGTTTGAGAGTCGCTTTCAAGCCGGATATTTGAAGTTCGCAAGCAATGTTAGTCTTCGGTTCTACTCTAAGAATACCAGGCGAATTCTTTGGTACATCAAAGTCTGCTGAGCCGTCTAGCGAAACGGTGGCAGAGTTTCGTAAAGCAATGCAGAGGCTAGTCCGACCGACACAGCTGAAATCAACGACGCACGTTTTTATAAGAAAAGCCAGCATTTACGACACCAGCTGAAGCAACGTATGACGTATTCAGTGCGCAACCGATATCGACAAAACCTGATGCGTCCAGACAAAAGGTTACGTTTGCCGACAAGATCACCAGTTTTGTCTAGGAGGGGTATCCTGTGGCAACCCTTGCCCGATACGTGGCAGCTCCTGAGCAACGCTAGTGGGTCAATTTTCAACGATTTAAAAATCTTATTGGCAGCCCTTATTCAAAATTGGCATACCTTTAGAGATTTTCGTTATTCTGAAATAATTCATCAACGCGTGCGCAACACAAAAATTTAGTCGTCAATAATCTCAGCCATCTATTATCGATATTATTTAAAACAAATAAAACTGTTATAATTAAAATCAAATTATTAAATAAATAAATAAACGTTAATTACAAAGTAATAAGTTCTAAATATATCAATAAATGATAATCTGTTACAAAATATATAAATAAATTAATTAAAAAATATGGCAAATACAAGAAAGCAAATTGAACTTGCACTTCTCCCTAGTTTGACTTACATAGTCAGTAATGATGTTAAAAAGAAATTTATGAAGAAGTTTCATGATGACCCGATTTTCGGAAGTCATATAGGTATACACAGAATGCTTAGTAAAATGCGTTTACACTTTTATTGGAAAAATATGATTGCCGACATTCGAAATTATGTCAAATCATGTCAAAAATGTAAACTTAACAATCATAAGGTCCTCAAAATTACTGACGTAAGTGTTCTTCGGGACGAATTTGACCCAAATAGAAAATTTTGATATATATACAATAATTTACTTTACTGAAGTGTGTAATAAGAGTTTATATGTTATTAGTCAAAAGACTAGCAGCTGGTGCTCTATTGCTAATTATTAGTTATATTATTTATTTATTTTTATATGTATTATAATTAATTTTAATAAGTAAATCTACTTCTACTTGTATATATATGTATGTATAAAAAATATATTATATATTATCTACTTCTTACATATATAAAACAAAGTTGGAAAAAGTGTATGTTTCCCTCCAGCGCCCGTAATTTCCACTGGTGTATTGTAGCAAGCTTCCTGTAACATATAGCGTTTATTTCATCAGAATCGACTTATAAAATCGTTCAAAATTAGTGGATAAAAATTTGCATATTTGGCTTAAGAGACATATTTTCAAATTAACCAAGTAGTCTTTGAATTCTGAGTCACAACAAAATAATATTAATATCATTTCTTTTTTTAAATGTAGATAATTACAGTAAATAGCGATTATGCTAAAAAAAAAACAGAAAAAACAAACTAAGTTTCACATGTAGATTGGGCAAAGCGGGGATGGGCACAGCTGGTATATATATATTATATTATATATATATAACAAAGTTGAAAAAAAATGTATGATTCCCTCTAACGCCCGTAATTTTCAACCGATTTAGTTAGCTTTTTTTTATATGTAGATAATTACAGATATATTTCCATACAATAAAAACTGCATCCGACACGCTGTGTTTTGTTTGTGTGTTTGTGTTGAATAGAGCTGCAAAACTATTTTCGATAGTATCGATAGTTTTTTTTTTCAATGACTATCGATAGTAGAACCTACTATAGCATATATCGACATATTTACACAACACTAATGTGCTTTTGGCGATAAATCACTTTGTTACAACAAAACGTATCATTTATTAAACTTATTTTTATTTGTTACTAATAAGTAAACTTAAAGCGGGTTGCATCATTTTGGATAGAAGATCATCTTTGAAACCAAAGAATGTGGATATGTTGGTTATTCTAAACAAGAACCAATGGTTGAATTCCTTATAATCTCATCTATATTATAAAATATCTTACAAAAATGAACATATCAGTTTATTTCTTTTAGAAATTTAAGTTTATAAATATAATTTTCAAGAAAATAATTGCACAATTCGCGTCAAAACTTTTATCTCTAAGAAGCGCATTTTCTATAATGATCTTTTTTGGCGCCCTTGCGAATTAATTTTAAGATAGTTCTACCTTCAAAATTATATCCGATACTATCGATAGTTAAAACCAAAACTATCGAAACTATCGAATTGCCTCACTATCGATAGTTTTGCAGCTCTACTACACTGTTGAAACTAGAGGGCAGCATTGAGTGCAAAAAACGGCGTTTGAGTTACTCATGCCAAAAATGAATGAGTGAGTTTTGTAACCAGATGTGAGAGAAACTGAAACAGTAATAACCAAAACCAAACGATCTGGTTATAGCTATGCAACGCACTCATAGCGCGAAACTCGATTTTGTTGTGAAAATAACTCGTGCACTCAGTGCGTGAAAGAAGAAGATATGAAGAAATAACCAATGCGCTTGTACACATAGTCCCATAAATGTTTGTAATGTGAAGAGTCATAGTCGAACTTCCTTTCAACAATAAATTTAAACTGAAAGAAATCTTTTTGTAATCAATCATAATATACATTGATAAAAAACAAAATTTATCATATTGGAAGTACGCCAAAAAATAGTTAAAAGTTTTAGTTTATTTTTTTTTTTTTTGACATTGCAAATAATTATGTGAATATCTGTACATGGGGTGACACTTATCGTTTATTTTTCTTTGAAGCCTCTTGCTAGTATTTACACTCAGCCACAGATGCTAAGCAAATATTTTGAGTGCGCTCACTCCCATTCACGTCCCCCACTCTACAAAAACCAAACGAAAAGAAAAAAATTCCCTTCTCAACAAACAAAAATAGTGTAGAACACCCCCCTTGCATACATGCCAACTTTCATCAATGAGATTACTAAAAATTCTTATTGAACTTATCACTTTCTATGTATATTAAAAAAAAAAAAAAATTAAACATCACAGCTTCGTTACCAACAAATGCAGTTTATTTTAAAATATCAATTAATTGAATTAAAGACGAATTTGAATCTTCGAAAGTGTTAACATGTATATGCAAGCAGGTTGGCATATTCAGCATTGGTTTGTTTTGCTTATTTCGTCCAAAGACTATTTATACCATAGACTGGGCAATTCGAACTTCGAAATTGTGTATCGCTCTTAAAGTTGCTGTTTCACCCCCAAAATTGTGGTTTAGCTCTCAGTATTTTCAAACCAACAACAATCGCTCACATCAAAATCAAAACCTTGAGACATTCCAACAACAACATTTAGACATTCCAACAACAATTTCATGCGTTCTTGTTGTTGGAAACACGTACATACTATTCGAAAAAGAAAAATGAGAACGGCACCTACTTCGAACTGTCCAGTCTATATAAGTGAATAGTCTTTGATTCGTCTATTATACTTCAATGGAAAAGTGATTTGGGTAAAATGCAAATTTATACCTTAAAACAATTAAAATGTTAAATTCTTTAAATGCAGCTTACCGGGCATAACAATAAACTACAGTTGTAGGTACTTTTCTTCTTTTAATAACTTGATATAAGAGAGAATTTAACCAAATCGCCTGTTAAAAATTAGGCATTTTCAAAAACAAAATCAAATGCGGTTTCCAGCACACCGTAAAATGGAATTGGGTTCGAAATGAGACGAAAGCGGTTTCAAGCACAGAAAAAAAGGAGAAAAGAAAAAACTTATAATATCTGAGAATAACAGCACGATTAAAATAAACCCTCCTTTGACGTCGATGACCTTTTACAAACGCAGAGGAATTGATGAAACCAAATTTTGAATTGTTTCCAATGAAATATCCTTCTAAAGTCCTTCGACCTCAAGAAACAGAGTCGGCAGTATCTGACGAAGCTACCCACACGTCCTAGGACTGCTTTCATGAGGTAGCGAATGATGATTGTTTTCAGTCTTACGATCAAGAAAAGAGCACGATTGCAACGGAGATTGCTTGTTATCTGAAGTCAGTGCGCATTGGTCATTATCGTGATCTTTATATTTGGTGGTCAGGACTTTTTTCGGAAGCAGGTCTTGTATATGAAGATTAGCGAAACCGTTTGTTGCCTCTTATGACAGAGAAATTTGTATTTATTTATCATAATTTGCCCTTAGTACAGTACGATAATTAATTTTTATTTATTGTGTCATACAGAATAATGATTTTATTTGTTATATGGATTAAATAAAGTGCTTCTAAAGCTTAAACGTAGTTTTTTAAAATTCGGCCGGATACCGGATAGTTACCAAATATCTGTTTCATCTTTAATAATTATTTATTTTATTATTTTTTTTTTTTTAATGTACATACATACGTAATATTAATTGGCAACCAGCAACACCAGCATTCGCCTGGACAAGTTGGTGCGTCAACTTTGCAAATTCGTCGGACGAGAGCATGGGCTGCTGAAGTTTATTACCATTCATTCAAAAATACATGTACTTGGGTCATATATCGATTGTTGGACCAGGGACATGGAACAGATAATGTTAAAGGTCTACGCACTGCCAAAGAATTTATTCGGCGACCTATTTACATTAACAATTTGAAAAATTCTTTCAAAGGGGCCGGGTTGTTGGGAGACCGATAAACTAATATGCCGAACCCATGTTTAGAAGCGCTCTAAAATAATGTAAAAACATCTGTTACTTCATTATAATAATAATATTCATTTTGCTTGTATTGTACTTTTTGTTATCTCTTGTATAAAAGAAGTTTTTATTCTTGCAATCATACTCAAAACAACCACATCGTTTTTATTTCGGTCTTAAAAGATTGTACAATAGCCAAAGTTAACCTTCTTTTTACTTGTTTTTTTATTATTATGATTTGATTTTAATAAATAATTAAGAATAAACGAAATAAATTAGTAAATAGTCTTTTAGAATTTCATTATTTTATTTTTGAAATTCAGTTTAATAGAAAAAAATATAAAAAAAGACTAACTTTGGCTATGCCGAAGTTGTAATACTCTTCACGGAACTTTTAAATATCTTTATTGTGTTATTGTAAGTTTCTAATTTATTTACCAATGTTAAAAAAAATAATAATAAATAGAAATAAAACAAAATGACTTGTAAAACAAACTGGGTATCGAAACCTATGACGTGATCTCACGTACGCATTATTGTGCATATACTCAACCTACTCCTTACCAACGCCTCGGCCAACGACACTATTGTCTGATATGGTCTTAGAAGATGTTTTGAGTATACAGAAATATTACATAATTGTTTACTTATGCGTAGCATCACTATATTCTCTCTGTTACAGTTTGAGTATCAACAAAGAACACATTTTAAGTGGCACTTTATTGTACAATTACTCTTTATAAGTTTGTCATTTAATGTGGGTTTGTATGAGAGGTACCCCTGCTGGTAACCATAGGATCATGATGATGATTTACATGGTTGATGGATATGAAACAGAAACTTACAATGTCTAAATTTCAGTTATATACGTCAAAAAACAAAAAACTTTTTCTAATAAGAACATTAATTTAAAAGGGAGTTTGTATAGGAGGTACCCCCCCAGTGGTCCGATTCGGCTCATTCCCGAACTTGATCAGCGTTTGGTAAAAAGAAACCTATATACAAATTTCAGCTCTCTAGCTCAAAAACTGAGGGACTAGTGCTGCGAACAGACGTACAGACGGACATGGCTAAATCAACTCGTCTCATCGAGCTGATCATAAATATATATACTTTATGTGGTCTGCGATGTCTCCCGCTGTGTGCTACAAACTTCATGTCAAACTTATACGAGGGGGGAGCCAAAAAAATGGGAATTACGCTGTGGTGGGGAGGGAGAGTAGGGGAACCTATTGTTTGACCACATGACCGTTAGTGTCACGCCATCTGCGTCAGTGTGCAAAGTTGTGTCGCTGTGAGTGCATCGGTTCGCCTGTGAGATTTTTTTTAGTAAAACAACTTTTTACATTTCGGCGAAAACGTAATGGCAGATTGTCGAGAACAACGCGCGGCTGTGAAATTTTGTGGGGAAATCGGCCGCGGAAACTATTGTAATGCTTAAGACTGCTTATGGGGATGCTGCCCTAAGTTAAACCAGAGTTTACGATTGGTTTTTATGTTTTAAAAATGGAGAAATGTCTATTAAAGACCAACTTCGTTCAGGACGCCCCTCAACGTCAAGAACTGATGAAAACGTCGACAAAATCACACCCGTGAAGAGTATAAAGACATGTTTAATAATTTTATTCATAGTTATCTATATTATCTTCGTCACCTTTTGACGGTATTTGTTAAAAATTCTTAGTGAAAAGTTTTAAGCAAAACAAAAAATCGGGATTGGTAGTATCATTTAATTACCGTAATATTTTTTGTGTGACAACTTTTCTCGTTTTTGTAATATCGATTTGAAATTTGGCATGTATGCAATGTGGTTAAGGGAAGTGTTTTACATGATTTTTATTTGTTGAGAAGGGAAGTTTTTTTTTCGTTTGGTTTTTGTAGAGTGAGGGATGTGATTGGGAGTGAGGCTCCAAAGAAAAATTAACGATAAGTATCGCCACAAATTCTTCATGTTCAAGACGGCCTTAAAAAAAACAGTTCGAACATCAATGTTCGAAAAAAGATACGACATATCCCGTGTCGACAAGCGTATCGACAGTCACTTTGTTGATTTTCAGCTCTTTCAAACGTTTGCATTCGTATACCACATTTACAGCTGCCGCGGATGTGCAATCGTTTGATATGTGTTCACTCTTATTGCAACGGAAACATTTAATTTCGGCATTGCACTTTTTGCGTAAGTTATCTATCCATCCACAGTTAAAACAGTACCTCTTTTAACTTTTCTCATGTGCTTCCTTACTGTTGTTGTTATTCTTCCGCTTGGATTTTTCGGGTTAGTAGCTGAACGAGCTACTGTAACAATATATTGTTTTCGGCTGTCTTGCTTGCGTTCGCTTCTTCACGTACAGTCTTTTTTAATTGCGACGACATTTCTGGCTTCTGGCAGCGTCTTTTCTGGCTGTGGTTTTTCATTGTATGCTGCTTTGATGTTCGTCAGTGATCACTTTTTGATTTTGTTTCGCTTGCAACTTACGTTTTTTTCAAAAGCATAAGCATAAGTAAAATCAGAAGAAATGAAACTTATTGCAGTTTTTTAAACACTGCGCGCAAGTGTACTATTTATATTTTTTTTATTGTTTTTGCAATACCACACACCACACATTTCGTTCGCTTTTTCGTTAACGTGGAGATACACAAACGACGTTTTCTTGCAAACCAGCTTTTGCTCCGTTCGTGCATCAAAAAAAAAAAAAAATTGAAATGTATGAAATCGCATGGACCGAGTTACATAGCTTACTCGCGAACGCAGGAACTCAAAAAGTCGAACAATTTCAACTTCAACAGACAACAGTATTGGTGAATGGAAAAAGAACTGGTTTGTGAACCAGAAAACAGCTGTTTGTGAACCAAAAGATCAGCTTGATCGCGTGGTGAATGACAAAAAACGTTTCTGGTAAATGGCAATTTGCAGTATTTATGTTAAATTTGATGGCAGACTTTCCTATCTATTTAAAAAGTTATTCCAATTAAATTTATTACATGATAATAAAAATACATACTTCCTTTTTTTAATAATTCAACTTTTAATACAGTTTTCTTCAATAATTACTTTATATAAATATGTATAAGCACATACTTATCTACTTCTGTTTAGCGTTCGTCAAATGTTTGGTTTCACCGTCGTTACCTAGTACAAATATATAATGACTATTGTGGATTGTAACCAAGTTCCACAGTGATTGTGGTAATTTGAAACGATAATCTTTGTCACTTGTAAATTCTATATAGTGTGCCACCAAGCTATTTAGATTACAACGTAATTCAATAAGTCGCAAAAGCCACACTTGATATGATCTCTGCTGTTGCGGATGCCATCTGTACGCGTGTTGTCTCTGTTGATGTTGAAGCCGATCTTTCGTTTTGTGTAGGTGCTGTGCAAGTATGACATTACAATTGGGGTAAAATGGAAACAATCATTCTCACGCTGTTCGTAATATTTGTTCAAAAACTTATTTCTTTTTTTTCGTTCTTCTAATGGTTTTAGTTACGTAAACCTTGGTCGAAACATTGATTTTTGATTTGTTATCTTATTCTGATGCACAATACGACATGGAAGACTCTCAGTGAACTCATCAACGGTAGTATACAGTTAACAAATTAAGGTCC